>JAOVVA010000041.1:4838739-4851713 GCA_028565275.1 Leiocassis micropogon
GACTCAGCTTTGTTCTTGATCAGCTTAGCTCAACTCAAGGGTAGCAGACAAGACCCCAGAGACATCAGACTTCTAGCTTTAAACGCTGTCTTTAACTTGCTGGAACGAAGTTCAGTAAAAGCAGGCTGTTGTATTGGGCAAGACAGATCGGGGCTAAAAGGCTTGGCCAGACAAGACGCACATTATTACATGATATTATTCCATCATTAATTAAACAGACACCGATAAAAAGAGTCTAAGGCAAGTCTTTTGCGGTCAGGGTTAATGCATGGGTATGGACTCGAAGTTTCTGGAATGCAGAACCTATAAAACCGTGCCCTCGATTAGATTTGTGGTTGCAGACTGCTTGCAGGGATCAAGGAAAGGTCCAGATGTTTTTTCCCTCATGTTTTTGGTGCTCAGGGTAAAAAAAAATAATAATAATAGCTGCCTCTTGCACATATAAGCCATGGCTCGAGCAAAACCAGACCGCAGCTGAGTATGGAAAGGAAACCTGATCACGCTATTGGTAGTCTCGGATTAACCCTGTCGCACTTAACTGAAATTGATCCCAGCCCCCACGTCAGGATTTTGGGACCATGCTGCACTGGTCCCAGATGCAGCAAGGGGTGTAAAATGGGAGCCGAGTCACAGCTCGCGCCGTATCCGATCGCATGTCGCATCGAGTGCTTTACTCGAGGGGGAATAAAAGGCACGGTATTATAGTTTCTCTGACAAATGGGCTCACAGGAATGCGCCGAGGCTTTTCCTTAGGTGTGGGCCCGAGTCGCGGAGGGGGGCCTATTCATTCCTCAGTTCGGACTAATCGGGTTTGAATCGAGGAACAGGCTCGTGTCAGTGTTGGCGGGATTTCAGGTTGGAGATATGCAATCTCAAGTTGCAGCTATATAATATCCCTGGGGCATATTTAACTTGAATATAAATAAAGGGATTGTCTCCAGCAAATATATGATATGTCACTGCTGGCCAGGCAGCGAGGATACATTACCATCAGACAGTCTAGACAGCAAGTGCTGCGATCACCGGGAAAAATCAGGGAGTGAAAGAGAGCCTTCATTCTTCTCCCTCTCATTCTTCTGTTTTGATCCAACATTCAATCAGACAAATGTGCTAGGTCAAAAAAAAATAAAAAATGGAGCAGGTTTCAAATATCAAGTAGCAAAAAAAGTAATATCGACTGCATTCAGCCGCTTCACATCCCTCTACAATACGGAAGAACATGTTTGTTTGTTGTTTTTGAGGTGCATCTGTTTTAGCAAAGGTGTAACAAGGGCTTTGGGTGTCTGCAGTGACAGTAATGTAGTCTATGATCTCCCCAATTAAACAGAGAAAAGGGCCAACAGCTGCAAGAGAAAGACCTCTTAGGAGAGCACTAACTGCTTTTAACGTCAGACGGCCCGTTTTAAGTGCAGCATCTGTTTATGGGAAATGTGGGAGCACGTTGCGCGGCAACAGCTACAGCGCAGGCCATCTGGAGCGTCCGGGGCATCTCGTCAGCCCGGCAGGTCGCGGGGTGAAAAACGACGACGGTTTTCACTGGTGTGGTTGGTGTGTGAAGTGCCCGCGGGTCGTTTATATATATTTATATTCCACAGAGACAAAGTGGTCTGACCGACGCGCCTTCTTTTTAGCCGGAGTGATATTTATGGTGCCGTTCTCAAACTCGCGGCTGACGGCAACAACAGTAAACATGTAAACAAGACACAACAAGATAGTGTGTAAAAGAAGAGAGAGTGCTCATTTAATGACGAGAGATTGATAAAAGCAAAACACTTTTGAAGCTTCGGTTTTGACAGACACTTCGGCGTTGGAACAGTAAATGAGCTATAGTTCAGAAGAGATGTTATACGACATATACAGGTTTTTAAAGCCCAGCCTTTATTTTATTTTATTTTTTTCATAAAACCCTTCAGGACAATCTAAACCTACTACTGAGATTTCATTCCATGGTAGACACACAAGCCCCTCCAAAAGAAACAACAACCGTCATTGCTGAAACATTACTCACGGACACAAAAAAATCGCCATTAACAGTCTGCTGCTTGGTCCGGATTCAGAAGGACTACATACATCAACGTAGAGTGGTTATTCCTGAAAGTGATGCAAAAGTGGGCGTAATTTTTATTAATCGACAAAAGTTGTTTAAATTGCACATGTCTGTAGAGTTACCTTTCCTCAGTTCAAAAGGTACTACTCAACATGGACTCCATCACAAGCCAGGCATTTTACGACAACGAAATCAAACCCAACTCTCGAATACACTTTGCCGCAGTTGATGGTTTTCCATTGCACTACAGAGTGTTTACAGAGATGACACTATTGACAAGAGCTATATAGAGAAATAGATAAAGTGGGGGAAACCAGCATTGAAGACAAACCCATCCAGGTTTTGAGATAAAGGGCAGACACACTGATGTTTACTTTAGGTGTTTCTTCAACGGGTGTACAAGTCACACATCCTTCAATCCCATCAGTTAGTATACGGTATCATCTGTGGCGACTGTAAAGCTGAGTACTTTTAAAAACCAAAAAGAGAGAACAGGGCACCAGGTTCCTGTGAAACATACTCGAGATCTACGAGCCACCACTTCTCCACAGAGGATGTGAAAGTCCTGGTGAGAGAAGCAAGGGACCTCCCAGGGAGAAGGACAGAGTTCCAACGCAGCAAGATCTTCCCTCAGTTCTTCTCAAGACCGGTCAGGTAACCATTTGTACTGAAGGTGTTAACATGACATTGTCAAAAAAACGCTCACGAAGCATCTAAGCAAGTTTCAAACTTGATGTCGACGAGACAAAAATTTATTTCATTAGCAAATATTCGCATGTTTCACTGTGATTATTGAATCATGTCCAGATTGATTAACTATAACGCCATTGCTCTTGGATGGCGTTTTAGTTCATCCACTTGATTTCCGCCATTAATCTCAACCATTGGCGCCTACCTCTTCTACAAAAGACTAGCGCCACTGTTGGAGCCTTTCTTCCAACAACAAAATCATTATCACAAGCTACAAATATTTCAGTGTTGCATGTTAGAACAACCTCACTCCTTTAGCCCATCTCCCTGACTGATTACTTCACGCACTGGGAGTCTTAGCAAATAGAACAGGAGCTAATACTTGTACTTTGGGTCTGTGCCTCAGCCCCTTGCCGAGTGTGATCTAATCAAACCTCAGGGAGGGAAGATGATCTAGTGAAACAGGCACAGGAGGCCTGGAACATGTATAGGCCTAGCGCCCGTCCCTCATTTTCCTCCTGTCAGAAGGGAGAAGTCCAGCCTCGCCGCGGTGATAACCATCTCTCTCGCTTTTGCTTCGTACATGCATTAGCAAAACAGCCAGCTCCTCCCTGGTCTCCTGCATCCGATCAAAACACTCCCTTTACACGCGGCTCTACTCCCCACTAACAATTCACGAAAATGACACGAATGAATCACACGCAAACTCTTTACTACATGACACAAAGCTATAAACCAGATTCAAGATAAGCTTTATCGTTTACTTCCTAGGCGTTACACACACACACAAATGAATCACCGATGGCTGTTGGTTATTCTTAGTTAGGTATTCTCAGATCCTAAATTTAAAACTGTCATTTACTTACATTTTTTCTTTTTTCTTTTATTTTTTTAATATAACCAACAATCAGAAGAATGTTGTACACAATTCTACAAAACGTGTCAATTGAGGGTAAATTAAGTGACTAACACACAAAGCCAAAAAGGCTACCTATTAATTAACAGCTTCAGACCCGGTCGATTTTTCTGCTTAACATGATCTCCGTCAAGCTGTCGTGCCACTCAGACATACAACCAGTGCTCTCTTACTTTCAGGGCAAAATTAATTGCTGCTTAAAAAAGAATTACTCTGACAAAAACTGGGGCAGAAATGAGGGTTTCCATTAAGACAAGAGCAAAGATAGTAAACACTTTTTTTTCTTTTCTTTTTTTTAATGGGATTTTGTTATGAAAAATGGCTAGCGGTTTTGTTAAGGAGTGTCCATGATCTTAGGATTATACCTTCTCGACATGGTTCATGTTTATATATTTTCTAGTAGGTGATTTCCTGCAAGTTAAACCTCATCATCGTATTTCAGGACGCATAGTTTTATTGTCAATTTAGTCATTGGCATGGTCAGCTGGCACCGCCGTGGGTTAAGGTTCTCCTCTTAAGTCCTTCGGTCTGAGTCCATGGGATTGGCATGTGCTTGATAAGTTTCCTCCAACAGTCCACAATCATGCTGTCAAAGTTGACCGGCATTTCAAAAACAGCCATAGTGTGTGTGTGTTTGTGCCCTGCAACGGGTTGGCACACCGTCCAGGTTGTACCCTGCCTGGGACAGGATCCAGGCTCTCCTGCAGTGTATGGATCTACAGTCTGGGCTAAGAAGGCTCTGTTGTGAAGCCTGACATCTCTTTATCTCTGAAACATAGCAGCGCCTTCGTTGCTAACATTGAATAGTCTAAAGACTTGTATGTATCGCATTAGTAAAAACTGTAGGAACTGGAAGCTGCCTGGCTGACTGTTATATTTATTTTATTTTTTTATTTAGCAGGCAGTCAAGGCAAGACCCGAGGGAGCACTGAAAATGGTTGCAATGCAAAAGAAACCAGTAAAATATTCAGTTGCAGCACAAACCTGGCAATTATCAGGTCTATAGAGGCAGCTGGAAAACTTCATTTCTTTCTTTTTTCATCCAAAACGTTTAATTTGAATACGAGGAACTTAATACAACCGAACTGGGTGGGGGGGCGACTATGGGGGGTGTGGGGGTTTGGCAGGAACACCTTTTCATAATGTCAGTGAACCACTTTGTATGCACAGTGCCAGTACTTATGCCAAATGTCAAAAGCACTGACTGACACTTTCATGTAGCACAGCAGGAGAACGACCCTTCCAGACAGACAATATCATCCCTCATCTTCTTCTCTCTTCACTCACACATCTTCCCGCTTCACTATTAGCGAACAAATCAAGAAAATCTGACAACGTTGAATACTGTAAAGAGAATAAACGGATAGAAGAAGAGTGCACGGTTTAGCAAAGGAAAATGAATTTCGATGCTACCTTGATGTTTTGTTTCTTCGCTCATTTCTTCACTTTGAATTTATCTTGGTCAAGGCCGTGTTTTATTATTTTTTTTTCTTCTTTCTTTTTCCTTTATTTATCTTCTAAATGAAATATTTTACATAATATAACAAAACACAAAACATCTGGCGTCTGGTCTGGTTCCTGAGTGCTGCGTGTGCTGTCATATGCAACGATGCGCTATTTTATTTCCCGACCTGCACGAATAACCATTTTATACTGAGCTGTTTTGTAGCTTTCCAAAAAAAATTTTTAATGAATGTATGGATTAAAAATTAAGTCAACACACTCAAAAGCTGTACAAAAAAAAACTTGATTTTCTTCTTCATTGCTGTTCAGATTTTGAGTTCTGCTATTTAAGTTCATTCTCCTAAATCTACAGTATCTTCAAGCCCACTAGTCTATCTTTGTGTAAACATTTAAAATTAGAGAGTGTGTGCGTTCCTAGGGGGAAAAAATGCAAACTAAAATCTACATAAGAGGTTCTTATGCCAGATATATTTTTGGCAATTTATTATGATCGTACTGTAGTTTGGTAAAAAATAAATAAATAAATAAAATTTAAAAAAGGGTTAAAGTGCCAGTATGAGCCAGTTAACCAAACAACAGCCTTGTAGAAAAGAACCAAAGGATTAAATCCTCCTTGGTTGATGCACGAGCTCTTGTTTGTGAAGGTGCATTAGTAAAACAACCTCAGAACAGCAGGACACAAGGCTTGAGTGGCACTAGAATAATACTTAACATCCACATGACTTTACAAGCAACACAAGTGCCCAGTTTTACCACTCATTAATATAACAATAATCCTAACACATAACAAAAAACAAAAGAAAGAAAGGTTGCTTTTTTTTGGTTTCCCACGGCGAAGCCAAGTGGTTGGAGTAATAACCTCACAGCTTGAAGAGCACGGACCATGCTTTTAAGCCTAGTAGATCATTTCGTGAGCGAGCAAGTGACTGGTGATCTCTCATAATTAACTTCCAGAGTGAGGTATCGCCGCCCTGAACTCCAGACAGCCTCGCCAGGTACGTCCACCTCATTTCCAATCTCGCTTAGGCAGGCAAATGCACTCAGTAATGAACCCGTGCTATTGTAAAGCAATGAGAGGGGCTCGCGAGCACTTTAGTGGAAGAGCAAAACGTCTAGAATGGATGTCTGGCAGGTTCGACGAGAAGCTTAATCTGACACTAAACAGGCAAGTGTGGAAGGACATTTTGCTTGGCTGCTGCCCTAATAGCCTTAAAAAAAAATTTTTTTTAAAGACAGAGAGAAAAAGAGAGAACACCCAAGTGTTTGCCCGAGTCGCAATTTCCATTTGGCGGAGTAGGTCTGTTAGGGCCTACGTCATGCAATGCCTCGGCCAGCATAAACCATACACCATTTTCTCCATCCCATTTTGGTTTTAATTAGCCCACGATCCCTTTTGTTTATTTGAACCAGAAAATAACCAATGAAATACACTTTAAAAAGAAAAAAAAAGTGCAAAAAAGTCTATAGAGGCTTATAAACGGTTTGAAAAGAATCTTTCTTTTCTCATGTGGTCAATGAATCATTTCACACTCGTAGCTCTTATTAATGATAGGTCAGGCGAGATAATAATGATGAAATGAAACTGTCAAGAAGCTGACGGCTCTAATGCAAGGAGTACCAAGATACAATGAAGGGATTGTCTCAAGAGTAACTAAGGTTATGCTTTAATTTTCAAACTTCAGTCATCGTCAGAAATGTACTCAATATCACCAAACCAAAAGGAGCAATTTGGACTAGTGATCCTGACTCCCAAAGCCTTTCCAAAATAATGGAAAAATAAAATGCTTGTGTGTAAATAACCTAAGCACCACAGTCCGCATTTTTTCTCTCTCCTAATCACACGACAAACTCCGCTCTGATCTACCCTCGGTCGGTATGCAGTTATTTCATCCAGGTAATGAAGCAGAATTAGCAAGAAGAAATGGCCTGTGACTGCTTCTGTGTGTGGAGCACTAGCCAGGCGGAATCCCCCTCCTCCTTTCTTCCCGTCTGATCTCTCCGACACGCCGAGACAGCTTCTTGAAAGCGCACGTCTATCCATCTGAACGACGCGGAGAACGTCGGCTCCACTCACTCGAGGATCTAATCCTGTGCTGAAGAGGTCACATGCTAATTGTAGTTCGTTTCCCATCAACCCGCCATTTATCAGTAAGTCATCTGCGTTTTGATGTCTGCAGGATCGACGGAGGCAAACCGAGACACGGGATCAGCAAGTTCGCACATAAGAGACACGTTTTAATCCTCGGGCTCACGGGCTGATACCTCGGTGCGTTTTAGTGTCGAGGTCCTGTGAAAGCTTACCAACTGACTCCAGATGCCGAGCTGTGCACGAAGCATGCTTCGACAGAGCACAGTTCTTGTAATAACCTAAAAAAAAAAAAAGTTCAAAGAAGTTTAAATCTACATGGACCATGCCACAGCAGCTCAAGGAAATTTAAGATTCCATTTCAAGTGCTCTGTGTACCATCCCGTGTATCAATGCAGCCTCGATAGTACTGGCCGATCTGTAAACCCACCCGCCTACTTCCTTTTAGATTTGAAGATTAGAAGACGTTCCTAAAATGAAAGTATTAGGGTGTGCAAACTCGGTGGAAATGGTGCAATAGTTGAGCCCCGGCTGGATCCACACTCGAGAGAGGAGGGATGAAGCTAAGCTAATGAGGACACGGAGTCCTGCTCTTCTGCAGGGAGAAAGTAGAACCCCAGCTGCTTCTCAGCGTGCCCACGAGCCCTGGAGGAGTCGGATTAGACCCTGGATCACTCCTTGGTAATGGGTGAAGAGGGAAAAAAAAAAAACAAAACACTCCAACAGTCAATACCACCTCCTACTAATCCCAGGGTTTGTCGTTGGAGACAATGGCCTTTTACACCACTGACTCCTACTTCTATGGCTGCTTATTACAACAGCTGGTCACTAATGGATGAGTGTAGCCCCATAACAGGCAATTAAGTAATTGGTAGATCAAACAAAAGGTCTTCAGGGGGAAGGAAGAAAAAAAAACCCTGTTCATGCTTTGGGGAATACTGGTGAGCTTTTGTTCGACAGGGTTAGAAAGGGTGTAAAAAGGTAGCACGCACACAAAGTACTCAAGAACTGCTGCAGGAAATAGAAGGCAACCGTTTCTGCCGTTTCTGGAGGCACCGTTAAAATCTGTCCTGCGTGTGCGTGACTTCAAAATCAAAGTGGAATCCATTTGCTTAAACACTCCCCATCCATGCTACGTAAATCTCCTTGATGGCCTCCGACCTAACGACTACAAAGGGCACGATGCTGAGGATCAAACCACAAGCTGAGATTTCACCCCGGACGTCAATCAGGATCCACGTGATCCCTTCGCCTCCTGCCACTATTAAAGTGCAAACTGATAGAGGAAATAAACTTCAGGGACGACGCATTCTCACTCTGAGATATGAAGAAGCGGCAGTGTTTATATTAGACGCGTAATTACATCGCGAAATAGAGGTGTCGATTATGTACTCTACTACCGAGAGAGTTATTTAAATGTTGTGCTGCCGAGATTAAATGTGTGTGGGGTGAAAGTCCTAAAGGTTACCGGCTGTCTGACTAAACTCCAAATGCAATATAGTCGTCTAGATATTTCCTGGAAGCTTTGATGTTCAGACAGTGTTAGAGAAGTTTTTTTTTTTTTTTTTGGTGAGTCAGTTCAGGGTAGATTCGCTCAAGGGGTTGCAGACTGTAAGTGATGATTGACACCAGGCACTAATAAGAAACGGCACATTAGGTCCTAACAGATAACCATTGTTTTACCCAGCAGCAGAACATCTGACTCGGAACAACTAGGGATTGTGTTCAGAATTTTAGCATCGGTGCGATATTTGCTCGCAATCAGGTGCTGAGGATTCTTCCCGGGAAATTCAATTCCCTTTTAGTTGTATACTGTATGCGTAAAGCTCCTTTCATATATATGCCACTGTAATAAATCAGGTTTCCAGAGATCAAGGCCTGGGTGATGAATAAGCAAACTGAAGTAAGTAGAAATTGCCCAAGGAAGAAAGCCGTCCTCCGTCGAGCAGGCACCCAACACTGACAAGTGACATGAAAATGGAAGTCAAAAGGTGCGTCACAACAGTTACAGAGATGTATAGCGGTGTTTTGTTTCACCAAAGGCTAGTTAAAGGTTTCAGATTCGGCTCAATCACTTGTCATGTCACGGACAAAAGGGAAAACATGTAAGCGTTACATGTAAGAAAATACCCCGATGCTAAGTTTAAGATGTAAGAATACAGTGACAGGGATAATTTTAGATCAGTTTATCATTCTGTAAAAAATGTCAAACCGTAACACCCCCCAGGAGCCGAGAGGGAAAAATGTTTCTTTGCTGAACGTTTCCCAGGTGACAAAAGTGCTCGTCTGATTTGAATCAAGTTCTGAGACACGCTACAAATTCATTCTCTGAAATGTAGATGGCCGTCAGAGTGAGAGGAGACACCCTCTTATCGACCCTGATCGCTGCTGAATAAACATGAGGGACGAGCTAGCCTGGGAGAGGTGTGAAATTCAGCAGGGCGAACCTCATTCCAGTAAAGAAGGATGTGGAGGGGCGATAAAAATCTGCCCTGTTCCACAAATAATCCAGGAGCCCCTGGGTAGGCTGAAAAAATGTTCTTCAGGAGATGATAAAGGACAATATGTACAAATGCAAAGGCACTAATGTAATGTATCGCTAGCGGTAAAAAGGGGGGTCCACTGGACTTGTAATACACTGATGGTATATACAGTATGCACCAAAATATACAGTACTGAAATGAAAAGACCAACAACATTACCTTGTTGTCATCTGTGAGTTTATTTCTCCTTAAAGAGAAATGTGTTCGAAGTGTGCAAATGTGCAAATGCATGTATTTCAGTACTGTATATTTTGGCGCATACTGTACGTCTACGTATTCTTAACTCAGTCATTTTTGTATAGTTGGTTAAAAAAAGAAATAAAATTAATTTGAAATTAAATAAAATTCTGTTTAAAAGTTTACAACTTATATTGTAAACTTTATAGTAAACTTTTATTGTAAACTTTATAGTAGTTAAATTAATGTACATTTATACACTACCAGACTATTTGTACAGTTGATGTAAAAGTTTTTTACAGCAAAATAATCACTGCTGTAAAGTATTAGGCAAAATAAAACATGACACAAAATTACGGCAAAACAACACAGAACTGATTTTAAAATTTCAAGTAGACTATTAGTAATTTATATTAAATTTCATACGATGATGTCTATAGAAAGTACCAAACAGTGAGGTTTGTTCTGTAGTGTAACACTTTTACAAAGAAAAAACTTTATATATACATAGTATAGTATATATATTAGCAAACTCATTTATTTAAAGTTGGAACAAGAAAGAAAAACAATGTCAAAGTATAAATGGCAAAACAATAAATAACTGATAAAATTACACTATAGTGTAATTACACTAGTCAGTCTATTAATCCAATTAAAATGCCTATAACTTAATGTAAAGGTTTATTTCAATGATATAAAGTTTAAACAAAGCAAACTGGCAGTCAGTCACAAAAATATTTAATATTTACACATGGCGCCAAACTATAAGGTTGAACTATGTTATAACAGAAACAAGTCGTGACCGATTGTAAAATTATAGCAGTTTTTAATTTACACTAAGCATCAAACTGTCTAGTAACATATATTTACTGCACTCTTTCTAGCAATTAAAATGTCTGTAACTTACTATAAAGTTTACAGTCCATTTATTCATGTTGTCTGATGCTTTATCAGCATATAGCTCACTGAAACAGCAATCAGAATAGTGCAAGGTGACCGTGAAAAAAGAAAAAAAGAATGAACAGGGATGAATTTGTTTTGCTGCCTGTCTATTAGAAAACAACTTATCTGATTATTCTTTTTTTTTTTAAATCGTCAATCATTTCTGACTCTCCTGGTGCAACGATGCTCCGCAATCTACGCCGATTCGCTTTTTAATCCATCTACACATCGTTCTATTGAGCTTCTGTACTGAAAGCAATAGGAGCCGAACAGCGTTCAAATCTAAAGCAACTCTGGAACCGTTTAAACAAGCTGGTCACGTGATTCAAAATAATGGTCACAGTGGCACTTTCTCAGAAGACTAAAAACAACATTTCTAAATTTATGAATCTGATGGGTTGAAGGGTGCCGATTAATTTCCTGTAATATTGTCCTGTATCCAACAGTGGCAACTTGATGGTGGTGAGGTTTGAACCGAGGACCTTCCAATCACCAGTTCAGTGCCTTAACCACTGAGCTACCCCTGCCCCGAATGAAACTAAATTGTTAAAAGCATGCCACGTCAATCAATAATAAGTTGAGAATTGTAATGAGTGGCAACCTGGTGAGGTGAGTGTAGTGTTACATAAGGAAACAGTGGACTGAAATTTGCATCTGGCAGCATCATGCCACGGTGCTGATTATTTTCAGGAAAAAACAAATCACTATGGTGGTTTATTTCTTATATTATTCTGCTCTCATTTTAAAATATCACACGTTGGGAGAGATTTTTCGTAAATTCCTGTCACTACCAGAACAACTGGTGCTCAAAAAGACACAAAGACGGTACACAGTGTATCTGCTTAATTTACTTGGTGTTTCGAAATACAAAAACAGCTCATCTGGCTGTAGAACTGGCCAGAACGGTGGGTTATTTTGTTTTGCTAGTTTGTTTTAAAGCACTGGGCTACACAGAAGTAGGTTAGTTACTACTTACAATCCACTCAAAATAAGTGAAGCCTATGGAGAACGCGAGGTAACCTGCATAAACCTACTGTAGCAATGTCCACCGTGCTGGATCTCACACCTGATGTTGCTCCCGTGCCGTTGAGGTGCACCGAGCAGCTCGTTACTTAGCGAGATTGTTGATTGTAGCACAGGGCAGAATTCAATCACCTGCACCGAATCTATGGCTTCGAAAAGGAATTACCTGCGCGGCATCGGCACTGAAAGGAAGAGGTTAGGGGGCCGTCGTCTGACTGGCTCTCGCTCACGCTCCCCCGCTCCCTCTTTTCTTCCATCAACCTGAGTTTCCCCTCCATTGCCGCCGTTTGTTTTCACTGCACTTTCGCTAAATTAGTAATTAAAGTCGCACAAACCAATCTCACCGCCGCGGCTTGTGAACCCGGAGACACACCTGCCGAAGCCACACAAACAAATAGCTTGTTAAGCTCTGCGTAGCAGCCAGACAAGCTAACGAGGAACACAGTGCCCGGCCCTGATTTAAGAGTGTAAAAAAGAAAGCCAAGAGCAGCTGAGCGGGTCATAGACAAACCTACGCGCAAAAACAGAGAGAGCTTGTCGCATCCAGTGTACTAATCGAGACAGCAGGTGAGGAATACACAGAGAGACAGACGGGATTACATGTTTCATTTAGGTAAGTATGCTTTAAACAAATCTTTCTTAGCATCAGCAAATAACACGAGCTACAAAACAAAGCCAAAAAAAATATATATATAATCTTCCTCTCGCTTTTTTTTCTTCCCTTTTTTGCTTTTTACAGAGCTACACATGCTACCATCCTTTGTTTACGCAAAACATAACTGTGGCTCACGAGCAGCTGCTTAATTACCTGGAATACATTCTACCTTTCATTTTTTTTTCCTGACGTCTCAAACTGAGGAAGCTAGAACACTGTCAGATGGAGAAGGATAGTGCTGTTTTTATTTTAGTTTTACAGAAAATAACATAAAATGATGGAACAGTCAATAGTGCAAACACTTGACCTTTTCCCCCACACACACACAAAAATTACATTAAACATAAAAGCGATGTTTTAAATATAATCTGGTATTAGACAGACTTCATAAAGATGCAGCGATGTTCAAGCATTTAGCATCAGCCATAAAT
>JAOVVA010000041.1:4852538-4879188 GCA_028565275.1 Leiocassis micropogon
TCTGTGTCTTAAAATAACAACTAACTGTTGTTTTTGTTGTTGTTATGTAATTACCTAATTCCATATGTGTTATTTTAAGGTTTTGAAATCCCCAGTATTGTTGTAGAATGTAGAAAACAAATCACTAAACAAAAACAAAGAAATTTGCAAGTGACCCCAAACTTTTGAACGGTAGTGTACATAACGCATTATCTGAGGGGTATTTCAGCTAGAGGTTTACACACACACTTTTTAAAGAAATAGTAAGCACTCTCTCTAAAAAAAAAATAAAAAAATAAAAAAAACACCCGAAAATGTTAAAAGCCTCAAGTACAAACTTCATATGCTGGACACTGAGATTTTTTCTAAGCCTGGCTAAGACTGAGAGTTGATGTAAGAGGGGGTTTACAACTAGGCAGGCGTAAAAAGAGTGGTACATTCCAGTCATGTCATCCGCCCTGAGAGATTAACGGCCACTGAAGAAAAATAAATAAATAAATAAATAAATAAACAGCAAAAGCCAGGTTTGTCAGTTTATGTAGCAAAGGTGAAACGTAACTCCTCCGGCCAAATAATGACAAGTAACGCCATTTCCGCAGGCGCCATGTTAATGTAGATGCAAATATCAAGAACTGGTTCGACTCAGAGATGTAATTATAAAATTGTAAATCCCCGGCAGGACTTGCAGAGACATAAATCATCCTCAGAAGAATGCAGGCGTGCACGAGCATGCATACTTGCATGTATGACTGACAGGCAAATAAACATAATCCTCAGACGTACCTGTCACTTGTTCAAACAGGGCTTTAACTGGCTCTTGTAGGATTAGGGGAAAGCCAGAGGGGGAAAAATGGACCAACAACGAGCTCGAGCTACATAAGTGCTCTATATTGAAAGCATAAGTGTGGCGAGACGGAGCAGCCGCTGTATCGCACCATCCATCATTACATCATTCAACAAGCGGTCAAGAAAAGAGTGCTTTCTCGCGGTTGCGTCTGGTTAATGCTTCAAATCAAAAAGCGTCCTGCCTCAAAAGACCGCTCTTTAATAATGCAACGACATGGCTTACGGAATAATAACAATATCCCTACCCCTATTAAATTGTGCAACATTTATCACGCTCACCATTACTCAGCCGTGGTCTCGCTTGGAAGAAGGTGGCCTTGGATCTAGCATTCCTGATTGAGGCTTCTGAGGTTTCACAGAACAGTTGCTATTTGTAACTAGTTTGGAAACCAATAAATATGGATTTGCATGGATGATTCAGGGCAAGGGTGAAAATTTCCTAGCTGAGCCAGAGCTGATAGCTTCATCACACTAATAATGCTGTGGTGTTATTTGCAGTCGTTTTCTCCAAGATCTCTTCACACTCTGACTCAATAAATTACGAAACAATCTCTGATCTCGGTGTCTCTCCAAGCATTGTAAATGATAGGGTTAAAAAGAAAAAAACCTATAAAAAAAAGAAAGCACCTATCTCGCGTTAACATTTAAGCATTTTACCCCAGACTGATGTCTTTTTGGGGTGTGTCTTTGACGAGGACACTGATTGGACTGTACGTGTATGGATTTTGGCATGCTAGCTTCATCAAATTTCTGCCAAAACCACTGATTAGACATTTGGCAACCCCTTCCAAGCCTCATCACAGCTACATTTGTATTTCTAAGCTTAAAATATTCCGAAAGCCATTCTCGGAGACATAATATTACATGCAGCCAAAAGACAAATATGAAGTGCAACCATCTATCAACCTCTTCCCCACACAAACAGGATGCAATTTATGATTGTTCAGGCAATCAATAATAAGCACTTGTGATAATGCAGTCAAGAAGGGGTTGAGAGAGAAGTGAAAGAGAGAGAGAGTGAGAGAGAGAGGCTAGCTCTCTTGGGCCTTCCTGGGATTGTAGTAATGCTCCACTTTGAGCCAAGAAGAGAATATTCATTAGTGAGGATAATGCACTCCAATTAACCAGAGACAGACGTTCTATTGCAGGTGTGGCTTGCACCTGGTGTCTGAAATAATGGATGTTAAAAAAATTTTTTTTTAAAAAGGCACATTTCTACAATATCCAATAGACGCTTCAGTTCAAGCTGATTAAATCCTCATCCACTGCCGAGCGTCACTCTCCTGTTCTCATCCACTCCTCGGATCTCACCCACTTCTCAGCAGAGACACTGCAGGCGAGAAATCTAGCGCTGTGATGTCCGTCAGCAACGATCCAGACTGAGAAAGTGAGACAGAGAGAGTTGGGGCCTTCCCCAACCTGCTCTGAGACTGAGGGCTGTGATTGAATAATGGGAGACAAACGATGGGATGAAACATGCAAGCGAACGCGAGAGCACACGCACAGCTGCCTCTGGCAGGTCCCTGCTTAGACATACTGTATAATATTCATAAAGCCTTCGCACTTCACACGGGTGCTACCATGTCTCAAATTAACATCAACCACCAAGAAGCGAGAAACATCCATCCGTAATCGCTTCAAGGGGGAAAAGGATATGGTGGCACAGGGGCACCTGCATCCGGGGTGATTCAGAGTGGTGCAGATGGTTAAAAGGTGACTAATCACCTGTTACTATGCTGCAAGAGCGTATTTAAAACTATAAACAAAATGCAATCCTCTCATGTATTTCTACGATCCTATAAAGTATAGTGGCTCAACAGCAGAGCTTATATACTTGCATTGACATGAAAGCCTTCTCCATCAGTTTTAAGCTTTGTTACAATACAGGAAACAGCACTGAGGTATTAAATCCCTTCCTGTCCGTCTGCAATTTGGGGAGGTGCCTCCTTGTGTGTGATACCTAATAATTTAGACAAACTACAAAGTTCGATGAGAGAACTAAGCTAAGACAAATGCTCACTTCTCTATACTTGGATTAGCCATTTTTAGGACCATTTGTATGTACAAGCTAATAGATGCGTGAGCTATGGAGAAATATTACGCAAAACATTATCGGTTAATACATTTTTTTATTGTTTTTTGTTGTTTTTTAACACAATGTGGCATTTTTTTTCTTTTTTTCTCTGTATCATCATGATATACACACACACACACACACACAGAGAGAGTTGATCCTGATCAACTTCATGTACTTTATATTAGCACCTGGAATAATAAATTAAGGTGCAGAGCTTTCTGTCGTACAAAGCTATGTATTCTTATAATTAGTCCCTAAAACTCAGATGCAGTCTCAATTCATACACTACAAAAAGTGTTAGCATCTTAGCAAGTGAAATATTCTTGAATCTAGTCAAACCTATCGATAAGTTGTAAAAAATAAATTTACAACAAACCAAGTATAAGATTATTAGCCTTATTTCTAGTCAAATTTTACTAAAATTGCAAGTGAAAAATGTCTAATTGTATTGGCTGCTAACTTTGCTAGTTTTTAGAATTCTATTTGTTGAATTCAGCTAGGTTTTTAAATATATTTTTTATATCCCATATTTTATATTTTGTTCTTTTTCTCTGCAGCTTTTCTATATTTTCAAAAGAAGCTTTCTCTATTTTATTCTTTATTTCATTCCCTAATTGTAATTTAGATTTTAAGGTCACGAGCGGTCGTATAAGCATTTCACTGCATATCGCACTGTGTATGTGACAAATAAAATTTGAATTTGACAGAAGAAAAATTCTCTGCCAATTGAACAAGACATTTTATATTTATATTTGGTTTGTTGTAATCTTATTTTGAGAAATTATAGATAGGTTTGGCTATATTCAAGAATATTTTACTTGCCAAGATTAATTTTTTTTGCAGCGGATGTTTTTATGCTTGCCTATTCAGGTATTTTGGTAAAAAGCCTTTCCTTTAGGTAAAGGTGTCCCCCTGCGTAAAGAGTTGTGGTAAACTGGGATGATTTGACCCCGTCATCCCCTGGTTCATCCTGATGCTCCTTGGTCCATCTACCACCAATCATTTAATGTACATTTTACAGTTAGTTGGTCTCAAAATGCAATCTTACAGGCTACGAATTTATGGGTCCGTGTGTGTGCATACTTATGTGCACCGAATTTTAATGAGTCGAACAGGAAAACAAGCTTTTGAACAGTGGAATAACAACAGGGTTTTAAGAGGAAGACACAATCATTGCCAAAAACGCTTGTGATGATAATACTACCCCATCATATATTTAAGGGGTTGTTCAAGAGCATAGTTTGAAACACTGGCACGTAAAGAAATGTCAGGGCTCAAGAGGGTAACCGTTTCTAAGTACTGAAAAGAACTTGTGAGTTAACATATCCTCGTCCAGCCAATCACTGCGGGATCAAAAATCACAAGAGAAAACATATTAACCGAGCTATTTGCTTTTAAAACCCTGAGAGAATTGGAATTATGCATTTGTCCGCGCAGAGGGCAAAAGTTACGTGAGAGAAAACAACTAATAAAAATATAATAGTTGTTTTTTTTTAAGAACAGAGAGGACAAGAGGATACGAAATATGCGAACACAAGCAGAGAAGAGTTTACTGCCTCTCTGATGTTGTGCCACAGAGAGTTAAGACCTCATAGCTTCAACCAACGTCTTTGTCGAGTTGAGGCTTGCTCAGACCTCTGCTTCGATCGGGTCCATCTTTTAGCAAACGTTTAGTCACTGGTGGTTTGTTAGGACAGTCTTCCTCCAGCGGAGTATTAATCCTGTAAGCCTCCTCTTGGAGATTCATCTCCTTTCAGCTGTACAGACTCGATATTTAGAATACTCTTGGGAAATTGAAGAAGCTTGAGATACACTTATCACTTATGGTACGTTTAAAATAAAGTCCATTACACATCAACTCGCGTCAGCATTGTGGGGTTAATATTTTTAGAAATTGTACTTCTCGTTCTAAACAGTAAATTATCTGACCTTTAAAAAAAAAAAGAGCTTTAATTACCCAACTAGGTAACATTTCCCCCGTATGGACCACTCCGTTCTTCTGTGTAGCATGAGGTTCTTGGTTAGAAGACAAATCAGCCTACAACTTCATAATACCAGGGTGAGGCTGTGTGACAGATTTGCTGAAATGCTGCAAAAAGTGAATGCAGAGAGCTCACACTAGCCACACATTCGCACAAACGAGGAGTGTGAGCCATCTGTCATTCAAGCCATGCGTTTGAATACAGTTGGCCCACTGTACTTGCCAAGGTGAGAGACATTTCCATTTTAAATTAACAGCGTCTGCGAAGGCATCCCGGGCTCAGTCGCGCCGAGGGCCGGTTTGTCACCCGCTAGCCTTGAACGAGCTCGCACACACTTGCTAGTCCGCGCTGTGCTGCTACTCACTCTCACCATTCACAAACACAAGAGAAACAAATCGAGTGTGACCCTGTCAGGTTTTTACTGTAAAACGAAAGAAATCCTGCACACTATAAACTCAGTTTTAAAGTAAGACTAGAAGCAGAACTTTATGAACTGCATGAACTATAACGCTCTAACAGTCGTGAGAAATGAATTTTACCACAACTGTTCTTTAATTCAACTCTGGAGCAATACAGTAAAAAGTCATTCCTGCTACTTCTACTTAACTTAGAGTTGAGCAGCAAGCTGGGGGAGGGGCTCCTTCTTATATGAGATCACAATAGGGGTAATCGAGCTTGGATTGTTTAATCTATGGTGAGTACAAAAATGAAAACAAGGATGACAAACAGGAAGTTTTTTACCTTCACAATTTGTTTGTGTACGAACACTGGAGACCCATGCGAATGTCAAAAAAGTTAATTTTTTTTTTTATAAAACACCCCCTTTTTGTCACTACTCGCTTTTGTTAGTAAATGCACAAACATTGAAAATTTTTTAGCTAATCATAAATAAACGAACGATAAACGAACATTTTTAAAATAATACTTATTCAGTCTTTGTTAAATATTTATCCACATGGTTCCTCATTTTATTCCGGAAACTAGTTCTCAGGTGGAGTAAATATAAGTTTTTAGATGTATGTATATATATATATATATATATATATATATATCCTTTTATAACAATGCAATTTTTAATGTTTTAATTGTTTCTCAAACATGGACATTTTCACATTTTTCCCTAAGAATTTTTTTTATGTCTTTATGCCATAGTGGTTCAAATATCCCTATCTGAATTGGGATTTTAATCCAAAATGGGCGTGGCTTAAATCTTAGATCTCATATACACTATATGGACAGAAGTATTTGGCCAAACCTGCAAATGACATTGTATCCAAATACTTAAACTGCAACATGGAGTCGGTTCCCCTTTTGCAGTTCTGAGTGTTCTTCCACACTGAACTCATCAAATCATGTGTTTACACAGTAGTTCTTGCTTTGTGCACTGGGAGACACTCTCACGGTGGAATAGAAATGGGCCTTCCCCAAACTGTTACCACAAAGTTGGAAGAATAGCATTGTCCAAGTTCAAAATCTGCTGAAGCATAAAGATCGTGGATAAAGGGCCTGATTGAAAGACCTGAATTAAATAATTAACACTTTTGGCCAAATACTTTGGTCCATGAGTAAATAGTGATTCCCACTAGTGCAGTTATTGTACATTTAATTCTACCTGCTGTAATATCTTCCTATGACTTCTTCCATAAAATAGTGTAGGCTTATTTTAATCAATCCGACCCTGATCAGGCTGTTACTAATCATCATTACTCATCCGTATCTAACCGCTCGCTACATAAGTTAAAACTACTCCTCCTATTCGTAGCTGTATTGGCATCCACATGATCTGTATTCATATTCAGTTGCCTGTCTCTACTATACAGTCCTCAGGATGTCACTGCTTTTGTTTGTCCGTCCAGTTTGGAAGCAGAAGGAGACCCACGCTCGAGCTTTTCTCATGCAAACTCCAGGTTAATGTCGCAGGGAGGAGTACAGGCACTGAGTCAGCAGTACAGAGGAAACGAGTAGAGCCTCGGAGATGAATAAATCAATGCCAAAAACATGGTGCCTCACTCCTCCTCTATTCTCCTGCTCAACACCAGAACCACCGTCCTTCTCTCGTCTTTAAAAGAGCACTGCATGTATCCGCATCATCCATCCATCTCTTAGTGACGGGTGGGGTTTGGAAGGCAGTGCTGCGCCTCAGATGGTAATGGGCCTTTCTTCCTACCAAGGCAAAGACATGTAAAATACTGCGAGGAGCTCAGCAAAAAACAACAGGATGACAGAAAACGAACGATGCCTCCAGGAGAGTTAGCAAGCCACACACACACACACACACACACACACACACACACACACACACGTTCGCATTTACTTTTTTACTTACTTACTTACATACACACACTCGCACAGAGGCAAGGTTTCTAAAAACCATTAAGACGACTTTTATCTCAGCACGCTTGTAATTCCCACTATATACATGCAGTCAAATGCGGCTTCTTCACATTATTAGCATGACCTTCTCTTTGAGCATGGAGTTAGCGCTAGTCTGCGTTTCTCAGCGGCAGCCCATGCTAATGGCAGAGGACTGAATCTCATCCTGCAGTGATAACATAATCAGCTCATGAGGACTAGGAAAAAAAAAAAAAGATTTTACATTTGCAAGTTGTGCATCTTCATAAGGCTGGCTTTCAGGAACCAGTTTCAAAAAAGGTTGACAATATAAAAGACACACAGTCCGGTTGCACTTTCGATAATGATTCACCACAACACCGACATCATGCCTAACGTACGTCAAAGACGGGACATGAGCGCCGGTTATAAGGACGAACTTGGGGGGAAAAAAAAGGCCCTCTTGCTGACATTACGCAATCAGAGGTGACAGCTAGAACTTCTCTTCACCCCGAGCTTAAGAGGAACCATCAATCCTCCTCTCTTCTAAGAGGTGGCAAAAAAAAAATTCCAAGCTCTCAACCCAACTGACAGTTGCTAATGGAGGAAGAGGACTATAAACGCGTTTTAGCGTTGATGGAACTTCTCTCTTCTCCCCCCATCTCGCTGTTTTTGCTTTGGGAAGGAGGCTCGACAAAGACACGAGTAACATCTGATACTCTGTGTTGGAAGGATTTCTGGGCATGGTGTCAGACCTGGGCACCTTCACAGCACTTAGACGCTTCTGAGGCGTTAGGAAAAACACATCGGATCCTGAGAGACGGCTTCAGATTTCACCCCTTTGTGTTTTCAAAGTGCCGAGTTGCCCGCTCCGATGAGTAAAGCTGATGATGGAGGCGAGCCGATAATCAGCCTTTTTTCAGTTCTTCGGATATCTGCGGCGAACGAGGATTGGACTGCGGGCCAGGCCTTAACTTGCATTTAACGTTTGATTTGAAAAATTTGAAAAACTTTTAGCTTTTTACCTTGGTCTTTTTTTTCTAAAACTAAAAGGAAGAACTGCATATATAACGTTATAATAACTGATAACTTAGGAAGATGTTCAGGTTTGTTGAATGACCACATGGTTTCCAGCGTGCACATTTCCACCATGCTGATTTAAGGCAGATGTGTTGATGTGATGTAAAATACTGTGGGTTTAAGCATTTGTGTGTGTGTGCGCGCGTTTGTATGCGTAGCCTTAATGATGGAAGCTGTTATAAACAGCTGTGAATAACAGTTTCACTTTATTTCCATTTAATTACTGAAGTTAAGAACAGTACGAGACGGAAAAGTTTATTTAAGATAGAAGACGATAGAGTTCATTACGACGCCGCGCTCATTAGCATTTTCCCAGCCGTTTCCTTCCTCCAGGACGAACAGATAGACGAACTTAAAATCACCTTTGAAATATTTCCACCGGTCGCTTTGTATCACAAATTTGGCAGATGACCCCCACTTAGTGGAACAAAGCCAGACGAGCTGGACTAATCAGATCCTTGTGGACAAACAACACTCCTTTATCGACCTGATCTATCATTCCCATGTGTGCGCTTATAAGTGCAAGCATCCGAGAGCATTAATCGTCGCGTCTTCGGCACGTCAAAACCACGAGCGACTTAAAACTTAAAAAAAAAAAAAAAAAAACAGGCGCCGCAGATAAGAAAATTGTTTCTATCATCCCGAGGGACTAGGGGTATCCATGGTTTGTGTGCTTTTTAAAGAAGCAGAAACCCTTTAAACCACAGGCCCTTGCTCTTTTAAAATTCAAATGATGAGGAAAAATAGATGCCATTCCTCAAGGCGAATAAGGCGGCAATACCTTAAGGTTGTGAGGATACGGTGACTGAGCTAATTACAGATTTAGGACTGAAACAGTAAACCAATTACAGGGTGGAGAGCGAGGTGCTCCAGTGAGCCACGCAGAATTTAATAGCAGTACTGAGGAAGCCATTGTATACCGATGGCATCTTTTTTTTTTTATCTCTCTCTCTCTCTCTCTTTGCTGATAAGGCTAAAAGACAGAGCTAAGAAAAGGGGGAGGATTTTTTTTAACCCTAATCTGATCAGAGGCCATTGTTTTCAGAGCTCATTAAACTACAGGAGGTCCAGAGGTCTCCTCGCAGTTGACAAGTCAGCTCCGTCCCCCACTCCCCCCTCCCCATCAATAGGCTCCTTTAACCCCGCTAAAGACAAGGGAAGACTTAAAAAAACAAGCAGCCGGGACAAAAGGAAACAGCAGAGAGGAATCAGCACAAATACACAAGGCTGAGAGAACCGACAGGGAACCTGGCTTATGGTTTCCAGGGGCTGAGACAGCAGGAAGTCACTTTCTTTTATAAGATTTGGAAAGTTTGCGGTTGCGGGGGCTTTTCCTCGTCGCTGTCGTCTTGTCTCAAGGGAGAAAATAGGTTAAAACCTCAGCATATGGGATGTGCATTGAAAGAAAGAGAGAAACAAAGGGGACGTCAAAACCTGCTGAAAACAATAGCGCTATCACATCAGCCATACTGTAACAACGTGTTAACAGGAACATGCTCAATATGGTGCTCGGTGCAGCCACCTTCACTCTCACACACTCGCGAACACGCATTTAGATCCTGTCTCACCTATCGAGCTGAAATATCGCCTGCAAGCACAAACGCAAAATCATCATCCTCATCGTCATCCTCATCGTCATCATTATCGTCATCATCATCATTCTCCAGTCTTCTAAAGCTTCCTGTCTGCAGCGTTGAAAGATTTCAGAAAAAAAAAAAACCCCACCATCATTTGATTCGTTACTTTTAATGACTCAAAGACTCCTGATTCAATTTTTCTAAGTAGTTTTTCTACTAGTTCATTTTAGTGCAGTGAACATTTGCTTGAGTAAAACCAAACCATTAGATGCAATAACGCTCCTCCTGCTGTATCATGTATCAGAATGTTTGGCTCTAACGAAGTTCTTGTGATGAGATTTATCATACAAGAATAAGTAAACTATTTGAGGGGGGAAAAAAAAAAGACACCAGTTCGCAGCTGATCCCTGAAGAATGCAGGCACCGATCCTCAGGCATCTCCCTCATCTTAAAAGTTCTTAAAGCCCTCGTACACTTAACCGAATCAAGTGCTTTAATGACTTTAGCTCGGCTTTAACACGCAAGCGAAGACAGGGAAAGGAGAGGAAACAGAGAGGCAGGCTGTTTCCCTCAAAGCCACGACTGTTGTCAAAACACAACGAGATGGGACAGATAAAGTAAATTGCATCCTCGGGAAAAACAAAGCTGCGCATGTCTTCTCTTCCCTCAATCCCATTCCGCCTTCCCCCCCACACCACCCCACCTCCCTGCCAATGAGGCAGAGGTAACTGGACCCAGGTTGGTCTCTCCTCCAGGGCTCTTTGTAAGATCGAGAGTCAATCAGGGGCCGATGACAGACGAAGAAAACCGCAGATGGGGTGCAAAGCGAGGGCTCGAGTCGCGCCACAACCTAAGAAATGGGAATTACCCGCGATGTCTAGCGCTGACACCCTAGCCACCGCTAAATGATCCCTTATTCTTCACCTCCGACCCTAGAGCTAAAACGCAGATTTAAAAAGAAAAGAAGGAAAAAAACGGTGGGAAAGTGAGAACATGTCCTAGGGCTAAATCTGAATTTTTTCTTCTTGTGTTGAGGTGTGTTTGCTCCTTACTAAGGTCATCTGACATATTGTCTCCGGCTGAACTAAAGGGCAAAGACACTTAAGGGCAAAGAATACAGGGCAGACCTGAAGCAGAAGCAGAAGAAGAAGTGGGCCACTTAGTCCCCAGTGTGTTTCAGGGATTAAATCGACTGTCATTATAGCAAACAAAGCATGGAGAAAAAGAACACAATGTCTTGGACGAGATTCAAAGTGGTCCACAATTGAGCGGACGTCGTCAGGAAACGTTACTCCCACGTGGCTGGTTTTAAAAATGAACATAGTTAACACATCAGGACCTGCCATGATGGGTAAAGCAGAACGGGTTTCCTATTATAGAATGTCAGATAAGAAAAACATAAACTAATAATTTGTTTACAAAAGTGTCTGGATTCCATCAGGACAGTAATGAGCTGACCATGTGATACTGGATGTACTGTAGTTTAATAAATAGACTTTTCTTTTTGGGAGCTTAACTTTTATTGACACTAATTATCAGCTCTTAATTGCTAGTTTGTCCTACTCATCAGGTGGTGGTTAAAAAAATAACACACACTGTGTGTGTGGTCAGAAAATATACAAACTTTCCATCTGGACTTTCCATTTAATACCTCATGAGCACGGTTAAGCTCACCAAAACTTCTGCCTCACACATACACAAAAAAAAAACATGGCATGCTTGGAGACACAGATAAATTTATACGTCTGTCTCTCTCTCTCACACGTAAACACAAACAAATCTCGGCTTTAATCCTTCCAAGCTCTGCATCTGTCTCCCTCGCGCGCTGCTCCTTGTAGCTCTTATTCCTCCGCCGCAAAAAGTGTCCACTCCAGATAGGGCTCTTAAGGGCCCTTTTTTTCCCCCTTGTCCAGATCATCTCCCTTTTCTCTAACTCCCCCTAGTGCCTAGAAAGCACCTCATTCGCTGGTGTGAATCTTAGCTAAGCTCTAGGAGTGAGAGAGGGAGAAAAGAGAGGGGGAGAGAGAGAGAGTGACAAAGGGGAGGAGGTAAGAGAAAGTGTGAAGCTCCTCCTCTGGATGACGTCAGCAGCAGGGCTGAGGCAGATGTAACTTCACACTTATAGTGAGCTCCAGGCAGCTGAGCAGACCTGCTGAATCCTCTCAACCTCTCTCTCTCTCTCTCTCTCTATATCTATCTCTTTCTCACTGTTGGCCAAGGAGTGTGTGTATGTGTGTGTGTGCATCGTGCAAATCCATGTGCGGACACAATAACACACCGACACTGCTCTTTCTTCTGCGAATCCTGGGCTTCTTTGGATTTTTTTTCTGTGGAAAACCTTGGATATATATTCTTTACACACACACTGTGGACTGACTTTTTTTTTTTTTTTTTGGTTGGAGGAGGAGGAGGAGGATATTTCTTTAAGTTTTAATTGCACATGATTTTTTTTTTCTTTCTAAAACGTTGCATTAATGATTTACAGGTAAGTGTTTCTTCCATGGGTTTGGATTCTTCCTGCGTCTTATATTATTCTGCCAGGGCTTTTTTTTTTTTTTTTTTTTTTTACCCCATTAGGTGCCGATATTTAAACCACGCAGAGACACACTGAACATCACAGTCCCTTAACAATCTATCTGTTTATCACACAACTGTTTATTCTGTATATTGAAAATATTTGCTCGGAGTGCTTGCAGCTTGAACAGAGAGATAGAGAGACAGATAGACAGATACAGAGAGAGAGAGAGAGATAGAGAGCAAATGCGCATTTCAGATTTCTGGCTCTCGGAGCGCAGCCCGCATTTTGCGCTTCGATCTCTACAAGAGTCTTTGGGATGAAACGACAAAGCGAGAAGAAAGAGAGAGGGGGGAAAAAAAATACATTAGAAACAAAATATAGTTGAAGCACAGCCTATGCAGGACGCGTTTTTCCACTCGTCCAACTTGTATTTCTCTCCCTTTCCGCTGAAATACCGAACGCGCCATGGATTTGTCGGGTCTTTATTGTTTTTTGTTTTGCTTTTTTCCCCTTCCTCGGTCTGTTTTTCGCGTTTGTGTGAGCTTGTACGGCAGATCTGATCTACACGAATGAACACACTAAGTGTTCACGCACAGGGATTTCAGTTCGCAGGGTTTTTACGCAGAGTCTCCATCTCTACACGCACGTCCGCGTTTCTCGCCCTGAATCACACCAATATATACGTGTGTGTGTGTGTGTGTAAGAGTAGACTATCATAGCATGCATTCACTGTTAAACAGCCTGCCAACCAGTTCAGATCCAAGTCCAAGTGTGTGTGTGTGTGTGTGTGAAAGGAGCGGTGACGCGCGCCGGGGCTCCGCGGCTCAGATCCGATCAGATCGCATCGCTCTATACGCGCCATAGGAGCGACCCAGAAAGACCCACCTCAGCCCAGACCCGAGCAAGCACAAGTGACTGAATTTTAATAATGCATTCATTAATAACCAAGCATGCTTTAGAATTTGGGGTTCAGTCCCAAAATAAGGCTCTCATTTAAAGAGGTGTGTGTGTGTGTGTGTGTGTGTGTGATTTGTAATCCATGAGTGCCCTTTACCAAATGTGTCGTCTCTCCTCTCCTGTCCTCGGCTTTAAGCGGCCTAACCTGGGATTTCACACAGCTGATGTCAAAGCAATAGTCAGGGCTATAGGACAAGCCAAAGCTCATCTCATCTCATCTCATCTCCGCTCAGCTCAGACCGGCTTCATGCTTCACTACCAGACTAATTCGACACAGCATAACAAGACTCAAAATATTTACAACTTTTCAGATTTATATGTCCAGCATAAAAATTTCCCAAAAAAAATAAAATAATAATAATAACAACAGGCCCCTTTAATTTCTCCAAAATCAATGAATCAATCAATCTGTTCTTCTATTCTTTCAAATCACTGAAAAGTCACAAAACAAGAAATCTTAAGGCATGCCCAGAGATTACGAGTTTACTCTCCTCTTTCTTTTGTTGTAAAATCCACTGCAACAAATAGTCGTGTGTTCGGGGCCTCCCGAGACCGTTTTTTTTTTTGTGTGACAGACAAAAAAAAAAAAAAAAGAAGTCGTTCGAAAGGATTCACAGCACTCATGTTCATGGCTGACCTCTGACCCAGCCGTAAGGCCTTGTAAAGAATGCCCTTAAGAATCACTTCATTTTTTAGAATCGCTTTATTTTTGTTCCTTATATGTTTCAAATATGCATTTCAGGAATAGAAATCTAATTCAAATCAAACCTAGGAACATCATTAAGATGTGATTTAAAACAGATAGATAGATAGATAGATAGATAGATAGATAGATAGATAGATAGATAGATAGATGGGCGAAATTCATTTTAGTCTGTAAGTAAGTACAAGAAGAAATTAGTTCGCGTCAGAGAGAAAGCATAGACTGTACAGGGTTGTAAATTACCCGAGATTCTTTCTCCTATTGTCCAGAGGCAGAAACCCTCTGTACCCTGGCAGGGGTGCACATGTGGTAATTAAAGCACCATCTTTGCATGTATGCGAGTGTGTGAGCCACGGTGAGCCGCGTAGGCCTGATACCGAAGCTCCTACCACCCCCAAGTGGGGGAAAAGCAGAGCAGCTGCTACACCATGCACCGTTTACCCTTTTCAGGCTCTTCAAAAGAAAAGAGACCCCCACGCCTACCCCCCGTGTCGCTCAGGCTCCTTGACCGGCGACAAACCTTTTAAATCAGCTTTGGTGTCTGTTTAAATTAGCATTTACACCACACATTAGAAACAAGCACAATAACACCCTTAGTATTAAATATCGTTTTCAACATGGCGTACCTAGCTTCACGGCCTGGGACGAGCTGAGGTACACATGAAATGGACGTCCAGGTTACTTTCCACAGCTTGAAGTGCTAAGCAGATATAAATAAGTGTATACAAACACTTGACTAGCTTTGTACTATAAAAGTTTAATTATACTTACTATCGCATCAAAATAAATAATCAGCTGTAATGCAACACTGACTGGCTATATAATCATGTTATTATGATGATAGTATGATTATGAGCAGATGTCACAGCAGAGGCAGTGTATCAGGAGGAGAAATGGCAATCAATCAATTAGACCGTCGTCCAAAGAACTGATAGAATATTGCATGCTTTGAGGAAACTTAAAACTTTAAAAAACTTAACCACGGAAAAAAAAGGGGGGAAAAAAAGATAAGACATGACCAGAGGAGCTTAGCAATGGTGTTTGAGATCAGGTTCCCAAATCCTTGTGCCTGGTTAGCACAGGACAATGCAGCTCTGAGAAATCCAATGAGCACTGAGAATCGAGAAAAAATGCAATCAGCTAGACAAGCTAAAGCTCAGAAATGATTAGCTCACTCCATCACGTCAATAGGTGCTGCCTAGTGTGTTAAACAGAGCAGCAAATTCCCTGGTTCAGTTTCTCTGATTCGATAATTCTAATAATAATAATAATAATAATATGAGCTTGGTGGTGCTGTGACTGCACGGCATTCTTCTTACAGAACACTACAACCAAGAAATAAGGCTGTCCGACCTGTAAGCACTTCATTCATAATTCTAAGGAAGAAACAAGTAGAAGAACTGAACAAAACATGTATTTCTTTCCCATTGATGGGATGATGACATCTTGTAATACCTCCTTTTTTCTTCCTGAGGATTGCACAAAGAAGAAGAAGAAAAAGAGAGGCGTCACACCCATGCTTGAATCTTAGCTTTGCATTGTCTATTTAAAAATGTTTCACGCACACAAAAAATAAATGACATCACCTTCCTTCTCCAAGACGTCAGGTTCGTGGCTGTGATTCAGCATGACAGAAGGACAGCGTGTTATTAGACGGCGCTGTTTGGACCTGCAAATTGAGTTACAAGGCTCTCAATTCTCTAATCTCCTCCATGTCATTGCTTACAACGGTTAAGAGTCAGAGATGCTTGTAGTTTTACTTTGCCACTACAACACGAGCTGCAGTGTGAGGAAGGTTTCGTACAGAGGACACCAGCTTTTGTGTGCTGAGATGCAGCGTATCGTTTGGCTTGGCAAGGGAAAAAAAGGGGGGGGGGCTTATTTTTAGGCCCAAGTCATGAAGATGCAGCAGGTATAAGAGGGGCACTGGAGGTGACATGGACCAGATTCTTGCTTGGATATTCATAAGCACTCTAGAGATGAGCTTTGAATAATCTACCGTATGCATTTTTAAGCAGCCTGAGAGCTTTTCTTCCTGCTGGTGAATCTCAAAAGGGTTGTGCTTTCTAAAAGTTGCACGATATTTAAAGGAGTTGCGGTTAGTGAAATATGCGGGTTTTAACCCAGTGCCGGGCACTTAACAAGACGAAGACGAAAAACTAAAGGCGAACTACAGAAGAAGCGACTCGCTGTTACCGCAGCAGGGCCCCTGAGCACCGTAGCTTTTCTAATGCAAAGACATTCTTTTCTCCGGTCTCCATAGAGAAGACCGAGGGGAGGGGCTGACGGGGTCACACGCAGGCAGGTCAGAGAAAACAATCACGGTGGCATAGGGTGGTAGGTGTGGAAGAGCTTTGGTTTTCCTTTCATTCTTTCTTTTTTCTTTTTAAACAAACACTCAAGTCCCATTTCATTTCAGTTTCCCCAAGCAATGCGTGTCATCAAAGAGAAAAACAGAAACCTAATAATACTTCTTTCAAAACTCATGGTAGAGGATCTCATCATTCTTGTAAACAAAATAAATATATATTCTAGGAATACCACTTTCCAGGATGAGTAAGGATTTTGATTGTCTCCAGACAAGGATTGAGTGCTTGATTTCCAACATTTGTGTTTTCCTTTCCCTCTGACTCACAGGATCTTCCCTGAGGTTACGATCAGCATGAACCGCTGCCTGACTGCGTGAGGTGACGCTCCTGAGGAGAGCAAAGAGGAGCACAAGATGCTTTCAAGGCACAGGAGAGAGTGAGCGAACCTCTTCCGCCGTAGAGCCACCAGGCTGGATACGTCCTTCATGCTCCTGCCACGAGAGCGGGGAAACGATTTGGGGCTAACTCTAACCGAGAACAAGAGCCTCCTCGGATTTCAGCCTGCCCTTACCTGCAGGCTAAGTGGGCTCTGGCCTTTTGATGTCATGTCCATTCTGCTAAAGGACATACCGGAACCCTACAAAGGAGTCTCCCAGACTTACAAAAGGGTCTAATTAGGGGTCCAAACCACCGCGCAGTGAAGTAAAAGGATTCTTCACGCACTGGACTTTTTTTTTCCTTTTTAAATTTTTTTTTTAATTATCTGATTTGCACGCCTGCATTAATGCACTAGAGATCTGTCACGAAGCAGAGAAGATTCTTCAGAGGTTTATCTACCGCGGAGCCTTTGATGGCATGAACTCTAGACGCTGTGGTACAAGGCAGGAGGTCGGCAGTACAAACAAGGATCAGCTGGACCGGGATATAACCAAAGAAGACTCTTCAGACAGTGCGGAGAAGAAAGGGGGAGCTTAGAGCATCACTGGATTTTTTTGGGTGAAAGAAAAGGATTAACTGGCTCCTGTAAATCAGGTATGAGCATTACAGCTCAGCTGTGCCATGTTCTGCTCGAGTGACCATTCTTGGTTCTTATAAGAGGTGTAGGAAGAGGGATTATGGGACACACAAATGTTCTAGACAAAAAAACAAAAAAACTGAAAGCATAGTGGGTGATAAAACTAGTACTTCATGAATTGAAGCCTTTGGTTTATTTGTACATTATTTACTTTAGTGCCTCGTCATCTTGTTCTTACTGATGATATAGTTTGTCTGTATTTAAGTACTAAATTAACACCATTTTATCTTATAACCAAATAATCTACAAATCCTGTATCATCAGTTTTTGTTTTTAATGTGCACATATGAGGAGTTAGGCCTCAGAAATGTACACATATATATACACATTTTTGTTATATTGTATTGAAACACTATAAAATTTCAACTATAAGATTAACGCAAAAATTTCACCGTCAGTTCATCCTGGGCTTTATAATAAATATAATAATATGCATGTTATGAACAGCTTTGCCTTTATGGGCCTTTTATTTGAGATATTGCTCTACAGTTGTTATATATCAAATCCTTGAAGAGAAGCTGGTCCTGTCTTAGGTTTTTTTTCTCCCCCCCACCCCGAAAGCTAATAAGCAAGACCCAAGTTCATTCATCCGGCACAGTCTGCTAGTATGAAAGGCAGCTTTGAAATGCATTGGCCTGCTGCAGACATTTTTAGGACTTCGTCTGCATTACACTCAGTAAAAGATAAAACCAGTGACACAGGCATTTCATTCAGGAAAAGAAAGCTGATTGAAAGATCTCTTATCTGGTTCCATGTCCGAGTTGAAATATCCTTCCACTTTAGTCTAGTTTTGATATTCAGACACAGACTCCATTTTGCCATCGTCTCTCCTTTCTATGATGTCTGATACCCGGTTTTTAAAAAAACAACAACAAAAAAACACGTATTTTTGTTGGCATTGTTTTTAATAGTGGTATTTTACAGTATTTGTTGTAATAATTCCTTTTAATACCAGAAATGTGCTCAAGACAGAATGCGTACAAACAGCACTTATTTATGGGAGGGTTTTTGTCATTATTTCAGAATGCCTTCTAATTCTTTTTCCCCACTTTCCTTTCAAGGAGGACAAACAAACCGAAAACATTAATAATGGCGTGCCAGTACAAGTCCTTCTTCGTCTTCTTCATCAGAGCTGGGGTTCTCCTGGGCCTGGCCAATCCTCTGGTGACCTCAGCCTCCTGTCCATCACAGTGCCGGTGTGATGGGACTTTCATCTACTGCAATGACCGAGAGCTGACTTCTATTCCTTCAGGAATCCCACAGGATGCCACCATCCTCTTCCTACAGAACAACCGGATTAAGAGCGCGGGCATCCCTGCTGATCTACGGAGACTCAACAACGTGGAGAAAATCTACCTTTATTGCAACAACTTGGATGAGTTTCCAACCAACCTTCCCATCAACGTGAAGGAGCTCCACCTTCAGGAAAACAACATCCGGACTATCACCCATGCCTCACTGGCACAAATTCCTTTCATCGAGGAATTACACCTGGACGACAATTCTGTGTCTGCCGTCAGTATAGAGGACGGAGCGTTCCGAGACAGCAATCATTTGAGGTTACTCTTCCTTTCACGCAATCACCTGAGCACTATTCCCCCAGGTCTTCCCATGACCATTGAGGAGCTCCGCTTTGATGACAACCGCATCTCCTCCATTTCCGAGTTGTCCTTGCAAGATCTGATCAATCTGAAACGTCTGGTGCTGGACGGCAATCTCTTGAACAACAGGGGTATTGGGGAAATGGCCTTTGTTAATTTGGTCAACCTGACTGAACTTTCACTGGTGCGTAACTCCCTCACATCACCACCTGCCAACCTGCCAGGCTCAAGCCTTGAGAAACTACAGCTGCAGGACAACCACATAGACAGGGTACCAGTAGGTTCCTTTGCTTTCCTGCGCCAGCTGTACCGCCTGGATCTGTCTGGCAACAAATTGAGCAGCCTGCCCATGGGGGTTTTTGATGACCTAGATAACCTTACCCATCTGCTGCTGCGCAACAACCCGTGGTACTGCAACTGCAGAATGAAGTGGGTGCGAGATTGGCTGCGCTCGTTGCCCTCTAAGGTCAACGTGCGTGGCTTTATGTGCCAAGGTCCTGATAAGGTAAAAGGAATGGCTATTAAGGATCTAGCCACGGAGGTCTTTGATTGCTCTGAAACAGAGGTCTCTCCGACATACGAGACCAGCACAATTTCCATCACACTGCCACCATCTCGACCCCAGTGGCCAGTTTACGTGACTAAAAGACCCGTGATTAAGGGGCCTGACTTTGGAAAGAACTATCGAAGTACTACGCCACCGAGTCATAAGATTATGACAATAAGCGTTAAATCCAGCACTCCAGACACGGTGCACATATCCTGGAGGGTATCTCAGCCAATGACTGCGCTGCGGCTCAGCTGGTTAAAACTGGGCCACAGTCCCGCATATGGGTCTATCACTGAGACCATCGTACAAGGGGACAGGACGGAGTACTTGCTCACAGCTCTGGAGCCCGATTCCTCCTATAGGATATGCATGGTTCCTATGGAGACCAGTAATATTTACTTGTCGGACGAGACGCCTGTTTGCATAGAGACAGAAACAGGCTCCTTAAAAGCATACAACCCCACTACGACCTTAAACAGGGAGCAGGAGAAGGAACCTTACAAAAATTCCAGCCTGCCATTAGCTGCTATTATAGGAGGAGCCGTGGCGCTTTCGGCCATCATACTTCTGGCGTTGGTGTGTTGGTACATCCACAGGAATAGTTCTTTGTTTTCCAGGAATTGCACGTACAATAAAGGGCGCAGGAGGAAGGACGACTACGCGGAGGCTGGTACAAAGAAGGACAACTCCATCTTGGAGATTAGAGAGAGTTCTTTTCAAATGATACCCATAAATCACCTGCCAGTGACCAAGGAAGAGTTTGTGATACACACGATTTTCCCTCCTAATGGTTTAAACCTTTACAAGAGTCCACACAGTGAAAACAGTATCAACAACAGGAGCTACAGAGACAGTGGAATACCAGATTCAGACCACTCCCATTCATGATAATGTGTGCTGATTCAAAAGACGCTTTATTACGAGTGACTGACATCAGGACTGCCCGGTCTTTTACAAAACACTGGATTGAAAAGACTGAGAAAGCAATGTTCTGTACATTTGCCATATAATTTATATTTAAGGACGGTTTATTAAAAGAAACAAGGCTACAATTGCAGGCCGTCACTGAGTCCTCAGTGTGTGCTGTCAGCAACTGCAATTATATATTTTAGAGGTTTGTAGTAATTTGTACTGTACATCCTTTGCTTAAGGTTTCAGACCAATTAAAAAAAAAAAGTCTTTGTGCTCGACTGAGATATCAACTGTGAAAGTGGGTTTTATTGCTGTGTTAAACAATCAGAGTTTAGAGAACTTTGTAGAAGCACAGGTCATCATTTTCACCATGTCGTTCTCAGAACAAAAAAAAAAAAAGGCAAAAAAACGGCCGACGGGATTATACGGCACAGTTGATTAAATGGGTAGAAGAGCTTTTCTTTCGTCTTATCTGTATTGGACAAACATAGACGTGTTGCGGTTTAACAGAACCTCAAGAATATGTTAGGGATCTTAGTTGACTTTTCAACAGTGTTGTCAGGCTTTAAGTCTCTGCTATTTTTGGAGTATGGAGATATACTGCTTCCTTTTGTTCCTCAGAGAGGTAGCACAGCACAGAGCCCAGTAACGCGTTCCTCAGCTGGGTATGCTCGTCCAGCACAGGACCGGCAAAGCACAGAAATAACGAGAGGTGGCTACTTTAACAACAGTGTTCCTGTCAACAGGGGAAATTCCTCAGTTGTCTACCCATTGTACTTGTAAATGATGCTCTTGAAGAGGAACACAATCGGGCAAAGACAAAGATACGATAAACAAACATGGGTTCATTCTTTTTTTTGTTTTGTTTTTGTTTGTTTTTGTTTTGTTTTTACTTGGAATACAAGTGTGAACTATTTTTGTTTATAATAATTATCTGTATTTTTGTTTCTTCCAAAGTTCAAGCCACTTTTATGTTGCGACAACTGAAAGTTAATTGTTCCTTACCAACTGAAGACCAAAGTGCATATATGCCCTTTGGCCAGTCTTGTATGTGCCTTGATACAATGCTTCTTGTATTTAGCTTTTTAAAAGAAATAAAAACGGTGAGTTAACTTTTTTCATACACACTTGAATATGATAAACTATTGGTCATATTGCAAAATAAAAGTGGACAAAAATCAAGTAGGCGGCCTCCGCTTCTTTTGCATGCATTTACATCTGGGTGCAGGGTGAGTGTTTGAAGGAAATCATTTGCGTGGCTAATCATGAAGGAGTTAAATGGGCCACAGTGTGGAGCAAGGTTTCACGTGACTGGCAACCACAAGGGGGGATGTGTCTAATAACGATCTAGTATACAGAAAGTGACATGAGCCCTACTGGGGCTGCCTGTCACTACACCAGTCACTTCATGCACAAAGTGCCATTCACATTTAGACACAAACTCAGCTGTGTGCATATGGCTGAATATACAGACGTGCGCGCACGCACACACACACACACACATTCACAGAACATTAATTACAGTTCAAATTAGTTGCTTTAGGCAGCAAATTAGTTCCAAACTTTAAGTATGCACCATGCTTTTTACAATCACAGAACTTCAAATAAAATGCCTCATGAGCTTATGCTGTGTTTAACAGTTCAGATATTGTTCAGGCTGGTCACACATGTGCCAACCATTTTACCCAACTAAAAAAAAGAAATACAGTTAGGTTTATTACAGACCCCCCCCCCCTCCAAATAAAAAAAACATCTCATTTATTTCATTACAAAAATTACAATTTGAAAAATGTCCACCACTCAAAGTACAATAGCAAAATACCAAATAATGAGGCTTTCCTTTTCTATTTAAACAAAGCTAGCTTACTGTTATGGGTACTGATCGAATATATCTTATATTTTTACCTGCTGTAAAATTAAGATTAAATTATTTATCACATGTATGTTACAATAGGGTTAAAGGCAACTTGGCGGTGCTGGGGCTCGAACCCCCGACCTTTCAATCACCAAACCAGAGCCTTAAACATTTAAGCCACTGTTGCCCTTGCAAGAGGCACTACTGAATTTCAAACCCAGGATGTCCTTTCTAGTAAACAGGATGATTTTACTAAATGAGCATTAGTAAAATCATTCTAAAATGGTTGCATTAGTCTGTTGCTTTTTTTCTTACTTTATTTTCTAATATGTGCGTCATAGAAAAATATGAAATCATTCTCACATTAAGAGATCTTCAATTCTGGTACTTAACATAGTCTGAAAAAATTCATTAAACAATTTCCAGAGTATGTAATATAATAGATGATGGGGTGCTGGTTAAAATAGTAGTTATAAATCTTAAGGATTAATTACTGTTGTGAACTTGTTTACAAGTGCATTATACTAAATGACAGATTTTAACCTTGACAATTTTACAGTCCAAAGATTGCAGACTGTGTAGCTCAGATGTACTGACACCTTTGTACTTGTATCCTGGCTTTAAAAAAAATGAGCTTGATGCATAAGAGGAATCAAGGACAAACATTACTTTTAAACTTTTATATTTTCGAAGTTACAAATAGTTTACGCTGTGGCTTAAAGGTTGCAGATTGTTCAACCATGAACGTTGTACACCACACATTTCTATCATTCCTCTTTCTTTTTTCTGTATTGGTGGTAGTCATTTATTTTATTTATTTTTTTATTACCCAGATAGATCTTTAGAATGCATTCTGACAAAGGAACGTAATAAAATCGTTCTCATGGCTGGTTTTAAAGAAACACTTTCAATGTATAATTACATCCACAACACCATGTTTATGAACATATGGCAATCATGTACAGAATGATTTGCGCATAAAGTTACATTCTGCTGTAAAGTGTTAACCTTCCCTTTGTGTATACCGAGACGTTTTGCTACACTGTGCAGTCTTACAAGCCGAGCTGATTAATTAAGGAATCGCATGATTTAATTTTCAGAGAAGTTACCGGGCATCATTTCGAAGTCTGTCGTCACATGGATGAGATCACGGCAATTTCCTCGTGCCATGCCGCTGCCTCCTACCGTCTGCTAGCACAAAGGCGGATTGTATTCGTCCCGTTTTTGTGTGAGAACGAGATATACATGCAGTTTTGTGTGCGCAAACTATTCCCTCCTGCTATTAGGGTTTGGTTTCATTAAGAGACAATGAAATGACAGATCTGCAGTAGACAGTCTCTGCATGCAATATGTCTGCGACTCATGTACATTTAAATGTCTTGAAGATATACTGTATATTATACTGGTACGGTAATGTCAGTTACAAACACTGGTGCAACATGATGGTAGTTGGTAAAAAATAAAAATTAATCATAAAAGTAATGGGTCGTCAAGCAATGGGCAAACTTTTTATTGCCATTAATGCACCTCTGTTTCTGTAGGTCCCTGAACACAAGAGCGGCTAAGGCAAGGTGTGTATCCACCAAGATCACACCTCTGTCAGCAGTAAAAAGCTTAAGCCTTAGTAATACTTCTTTCCTGGCAGAGCTAGGCACAAAACTGTAAATATTACAATAGAACACATTCATCGATTAAAGTGTGAGGTGTCACTTCTGCGCGAACGACTTCTCCTGCACTGCAAATGAAACTGACATTTCTTCCTAAAAACACCTTTTAGCTTTAATACCAATAACGTAAATGCAGACTCCTGCTCGAGGGGATTTCTGCGATGATGTTACCCCCCCCCCCCCACACACACACACACACACACACTTCTTTCCAGCACGGTTTTAGTCTCACTCAGCACCAAGCAACAAAATGTACATGTCCATGCAAGCTGAGAGCAGAATTGGATCTGGGCCTCAGCGGTCATGTATTAAACCGCTGCATGTTTTTTTTTTTAAACAGCCACTGGCACAACAAACAATTCTATAGTTACATAAAATCATTTTAATAAATTCGCAGCCCTTGTATTTTCTGACCTTGACATAAGTACAGCATAGAAGACTGACTATGACTGTCGTTATAAAAAATAATGAGGTGCTTCCACACATTCATTACGATTTAAAAAAGAGTTACCTATTTTAAGTACTCCTAATAAGCGTACTCTTATACGCATTACATTCAATGCAAATACAAGTCTTACATAAATAATGTTACATCATTGCTTTAAATTTAATCCCTTAAAAAATTACTTTCACATACTTACTTAATTACTATCTTATTAGTAGTAGTAGGACTTACTGTTCTAACTTTTTTACTTGCATATTTGCTTTCCTTCCCAATTTATTGTTTCATACATATTACTTTTTAAGTTGTTTGCTTTTACTTATTCACACTATTTGTTTAATATTCCCTACTTAAATACCTTAATTACTTTTTGCACTTTTTTACTCTTACTTATTGTTCATTACTTACAGAATTTTACTGTCTCCAATTTATTTTTCTGTACTTTATTGTACTTATCTTTTAGCTTAGTAATTCATCATTGAATTTTATTGCTTTTTTTTCACCTTGCTTTTTATTTACCGTTACTGCCTTTGTTTCAATTTTCTTTACTACAGTACTTTTAAAATTACCTATTTTTACTTGTTTACTTTTGCTTACACTAATTGCTTACACCTTATACCCTTATTTATATGTTCAAATGCACAAGTACATTTTATTTTGTCAGTAACTAGTTTTAATGCTTACTAACCAAATAATGTTGCATGAACACTTTCACTTATTTATTGTGCTAAAATGTATGCACATTATATATATATATTTTTTTTACTTATCTGTTCACTTTATTTATACTTGTTCTTGACCAACATTCTTTTACCATCATTACATATTTTTATTGGTTTCTCTGAGCTTACTTTTTGATTTATTTACTTTGTTAATAACTTTAACGTATTTGTTTGCTTACTAATTTATTGTTCTGTACTTTCAGAACTATTTTTTTTTTTGTTTTTTACACTTTTATTTCTTACCCAATTCACTCTCTCATATTACTTATCAAAAAGGATTATTTACTTTTACTTACTTATTGTTACTTTCTTAGTTGTTTTTCTTACTGGCTCACGTTTGATTGCTCACTGTTACATACTCAATTAAGATCCACTCATACCTATGTATGGTTTGACGTCTTACTACTGCAAAGCTGTACATTCTGAACAGAACACACTCTGACAGCAGTGTACAAGTGAAAAGAAGTGACTGTATATTAAATGTTTAGAAATATGCCAGCCATGCTGTAAAAATTTTATTGCCAAATAACACACTGACAGATGCAGATCAGCAGCAGTAGTCCCAGCGGAGGTGCTGAAAGTGTTTCGTCAGCGCTAACGGATACTTCTTCCCCAACATATCTGAGTGGCAAATATGTACAACAAGAATCATACTGTCTACCCTATTTTTTTTTTTTTTAAATGGAATAGGGAAAAGAATGAAATGGTGTCTACTGCCTATTCATACGAGACTAAGCTTAAAATTAGCATATTGAGACCTCTGCAGGAAAAGAACCGCACATGGCTTCAGCCGGGCAGTGCAGGTTAAATACCCGGACAATGCTGTCGATAAAAGGTGAATTCATTCATTCAAATGGAGAGTATTACGGTCCATTTCTTCACTGCTCATAATTGACTAAGATTATGCAGACCTCTGCATTTACTGTATGAATGTTTCCCACAATGTGGGCCTATTGATTGTGTCTATCCTGCCTGTGAAAGCTCGGAATTGAAATAGTCTGGAATAGTCCCTCTGGTTCTGAGGAGATCATTACAGTAATTACAGAATGACAAAACACGACAACTGGATCACTTACTGTTATTACTCTTTTTCATTTGTTTACACACGTATCATTAGTTTTATTTGCTACGTATTACATACAAGTAACAAATACAATATAATTATTGTAATTTTACAAATATAAATAAACAATTATTATAATTTAAATGGGTTTTTGTTTGTTTATATCAACTTTATTTATTTATTATGTACTACACTTACTGTTATTATTTAGTTTTAATTTTATACATACTTATTTTTTATTGATTAATTATAAACTTTAGTTTAACATAAAATTTAGGTTTTTGCTTGTTGACGTTTACCTTATTTACATTCCTATTTTCATATTTGCTTTTTATTGTAACTTTAAATTACTATTATACCTTACATTTATATTTTTTACTTATTTATTAGTTAGTTTTACCTAA
>JAOVVA010000041.1:4886732-4901664 GCA_028565275.1 Leiocassis micropogon
GGGGGGGGTAAAAATCAATTGCAATCCAGTGTTAGATTAGACGAGTCTAAAGAAATAAGCCATTCTAATCCACCACTTTTAGTTGCTTAAGCTTCATCTGTGACTGCTTGACCCAGATGACAAACACTACATCAGGGCCTGTGTGAACTGACTGACAGACTGACTGACTGACACACACACACACACACACGGCTTAGTGACAGCTGTCTCCTTACCATTATTTTCCTCGGTCAAGCCCGCTGTACAGGCTGATCCGCGCGCATTCGCTTACACAAACAGTTGTTCCGTGCGAAACATCAGAATGAAGGGCACTTCAGGAATGAGCTCCTTTGAGCAGGGACAAGTTTATTACATGTTCTCTGAGGCTTGATGAAAACTCTTTCACTTGCTGTGCTCCTTTTTATTAGTATTTTTTTATTTTTTTATTATTACAACTTTCTCGACACTTCAACGTGATTAATTTCAAACGACCAGGAAATTCCCTGAAGCTCTCTTGAAACTGCTACTTAATTGAAGACATGGTGTCAGTGACCTAAAGGTCGCTGGTTATTTTGGGTTATTACACCGCGCATGTAAGAAGGCTGACAATTACTACAGTTGTACTACAGACTCCATGTACCAATTGCATACACACAAGTCCTTGTGTATGAGCTGTTGTAACTACAGAAATAATAATCATTGTGTTACTATAATATGAGATCCGAGGGCTCAACTCAACATGCTGTAGTGTAAAGAAATACGTAACAAGAAAATTAGAGAGTTTATTCTTGGAATAAATAAAATTCAGTGTGTGCATGCTTAAACAGTGACTACATGAAGTAATCATGAAGCAATCGTACTTTGAGAGACATGATCAGATCAATACTATCACGGACAATGTTGATACGCATTACTTCCTAGCAGCCCAGATTGCTACCCTGAATAATAAGGCAATCATTAAAGGTACTATTTTTTGTTAGTTGTGTAATTCCAAAGAGCTTGGCAACAACTGTTAAAACTTTATAGCGTGTTGTTAATTTGCTAAATTACACAATTTCAGCATCCAATAATGAGTTTTCTTTTGTCATTATGTACACTTATTTCATTGATGTGGTTCATTCCAAACAGCTCTGCATGGAGAGAAAAAAAAACAAAAAAAACAAGCGGTCAGGGTCGGGTCAAATTGTTCGACAAGCCTTTCTTTTTCAGCTTCTGACAATTATTTCTCTGCCTTCTAACAAGGGCACATCCTTTAAACATTTTAAATCAAGGGATGAAGCACTATTCAAATGGTTTAAAACTCTGCTGGGAAGACTAGCGGGGCTAATTTCCCATTAATAAGCTGGAATACTTTTATCTGCAGAGAGAAAACTGACCTTGCGCTAACAACAGCAACAGGGTGGTCATGAAACATTTAAAGTCTGCTCACTAGGCTGCGAGCTACAAAATCAGTTCAGACGGGCATCCAGAGGTAATCAGGATTAAAACCACAGGTCTGATCAGAGAGGTGGTTTCACGTTTTACAAAGAAGTGTTTTTTTTTTTGTTTTTTTTTTGCTGAGGCATGTAGGAGGGAATAAAAAAACCCCTGAAGGCTCAATATAACAACAGATGTGGTTTTCACTGCATGCACAGACAAAGGCCGTCGACAAGCTTGCTATTTCCTGTGAGGTCCCAATTTGGATGAAATAGATTTCATCCTTCCTGAGACTATCATGCTCTGCCAGAGGATCCAAGCCACTGCTGCAGCTTCCTGAGAGGCAACACGACAATGCTTTGAAAGCAGACAACTCTCACTCCACCCAGCCAAATATTTCTGGAGCCAGGCTAATGTGACAGGGGGTAGGTGGTGGTTTTGTCCCTGTCACCCGTTGAAGACAATGGCACAGGGAGCCAGGCCATTAATCATCTTGTCTTTCCGCTCTGTGCCAACGTGACAGAGGGGGCAGAGGTGGACGGCCAAGACACGGGCCAATTCCCGGAGACCCGATGGACTCGAATGAAGAGGTCCGACGCATGCAGGCTTAACAGGTCACTAATCAAATTACATTCATAAGAGAGAGGAACATAAGGCACAGAATTCATTAAGCATGCCTAGAAATCTATTGTGAAGAAGCCAGAGACCTGAACAAACACGACCTAAAGGTCTCTCTTGAAAGAAAGAAGTGCCTCCGAAAAGGGGGGAACCTAACGAATTACACAACATGATGTGTGGTTAGTCTTTAACTTTTGTTGGCCCTGACAACACCTAAAAATTAAATAATAATAATGCTATGCAAATTTCAGAGACTAACAAATATTTTCTCGAAACTCGCTGTCGAGGGATCTTCCTCATTCACCCTCATTTTCATGAGCCAGATGGCCTTAGTTCTGGGCTGATTCACTTAGCCAAGCATAAGTAATTCCTCTCATATATGCATGGCCAATCCATTATTAGATAACCTACCAAAAAAAAAAAAAAAAAACAGAACAGAAATGCAATCCCACTGAAGTGACGGTCAATCCATCCATCATCAGAACTGAAGGAGGGGATATGAGTCTCCCAGGACAGGCCGCGTTGGTCTGGTGCTCGCTGTCCTGAAGAGCCTCCGCCGAGAATCATTTTTAATTATCCCTCTGTTGACAGAGGGGAAGATGGGTCGAAAAAGATGAGGAGTGCAACTGAGGTAAAAATCCAAAAAGTGTCCAGAATGTGTTGATGTGGTTGTAATTTTGGAGCTAGGACACACTTTTTGGCACTTTTCTACTGCGTTACGTTAACGAGCGACAATCAATTCATGCATATTTAAAAAATGAATGAACACACATTTATTTTACACTGAATACAAAAAAAAAAAGATGTTGATTCTTTCATGGAAACAGGAGGGTCCTTCTTCATACTGTATATTCTTTAACATACGTCAGCTTTGAATACATTACTAAGAATGTTAAAACAATGAGGGAGTCCAAACAGGAGACACACTAGTCTAGAAGCCAGAGCATCTGATTGGAACTAGTAAATTCTGTGGGACAACTCAAGAAAAAAAAGGCCATGTTTAATATGTACAGAGGTCATCATTTGGTCATCCTTAGTAACTGCCTGTGTGACAACGACTCGCGTATAAAATAATTACACGAGTGTAGTAATGAATGTGTTCTCATTGAGACAAATTATGAACTTGAGCGATGTAGCTGAGAGGATGGAAAAGAAAAGGAAAAAAAAATTCCCCATTTTGGGTTAGTCCTCGGCCAATTGGAGTTTAAACCCAAATACAGATGTTGAGATAACTAAACAGGGCCAGATACCGGGGCTTTGCGTTAAAAAACAAGCAAGTCATCAATTTCCAAGTGTGTATTTGAAGAAAGAACAAAGCAATTTTAGCATTCTCAAACACCCGTGTGAGCCAGTTAAATCTTGAACAGCCACTGCGAATAGAAGGGTGTAGAAAAGAATGAAACAGAATATTCACATGTTTTTGTGCACTCAGGGTTCTCTTCAGAGGAATTAATTGAAACCTTATACACAACGTCATCCCTAGTACCACTGTTTCGAAACCTCAGATGCATCTCCTTGCCGATACAGCATGGGCATACTAAACAGACTAAAGGTGAAGTCCACTGACCGATTCCAGATGAGAAAAGATTCTGTTTCACCTCTGCAGAGTCTCCTCGGGGACTCGCTGGCATCGCACTCTGGAGTGCACGTGTAGTGCGTTCTTGAGAAAGGCAAACAACTCAAAGAGCCAATCCCATCGCTGTTCTTTGTACAAGCTGGTAGAATGCTGCACGTCATCTGATCCTTCCTTCCAACGAGGTAGGAATCGAACATGTTGGGATCACAGAAAGGGGAACATGCAAAGGTCCTGGCAATGGTGTGTCCAAGTTCAGGATGTTCCAAGTCTGTAATAACGGTAATATGTTACATAATATTTCCATCCCCAAATCTGGCTAGGTCATTTTTGGCACATAACATAACAAAATAATTCTTCTTCTTCTGTTACCTGCTCAATGGTGGCACACTTGGTGTCATTGTGGCCAAAGACAATCTAAGACGAAGTGTCAGAAAATTTGTGATTCAAATCTTAGAGTGTGACCGCTGCTACGGCGCTGATCTAAAGCCACGAATGAAGAACCAAGGAACACGCAACTCTCGCAGGAGTACCAGTGCCATATTTGTATTTACATTTACATTTGGCATATGACCTTATCCTTGCTCAGAAGTGCACACTCCTTGATTGGTGATGTAAGCAGAATGTAGTATTTGGTCTTTAATCTTAGATTTGTTGTTCGAGTTTCTTCGAGAATGTGGAGGAGATTTCATTAGGATCATCAACTACGCTTATGCGGACAATATTTCTTTGATCCAACTTCAAACAATCAAATTTAACTAGGTAAGTTTACATTAACCTTAATATTCCATGTATAATCAGAAAAAAGACAGAACAATCTGAATAAAAATGTATCATGTAAACACCTCAATCGGAAGCAGATCAGTAAACCTTTGATAACTCGTTCAGTGGGTAAATATTAGCCATGTAAACCATTAATCCGATTAAGATTAAAATTTAATTAGTCATCGCATGTACCTTCCAGCATGGTGATATGTTTTTTTTTTTTCTCGCAGATCCCAATTAGGGTGAGAGCAAGCAAAGGACAGCCAAGATACAGCATCCCTGGAGCATATAGGGTTAAGGGCATTGCTCAAGGGCTCGACACTTACAGCTTTGGGGCTCGAACACAACCTTCTGATAAGCAACCCAGAGCCTTAATCATTTGAGCCACCCCTGCCCCTACTCCTCTCCTGTTGGAATAAATATACTATTTCTACACGTTTGTGCCCTGTGAGGGTAACACTGGGTCTCTGGCTGAGGAAGGGGCGCCGAGTGATTCCATTTCATTTGCAGTAAAAAAATAAATAAAAAAATCCAACTAATGCAGAAAGCTGGATTTATCAAAAAAAAGAAGATGAATGAATTTTTCATTCCAATTGAGCTCTTATTTCCGTTATGAGCAGAACAAATGGGTCTAAACTCATGTTGTCACGTGAAAAGAGAACATCCAGAAGAATGGCTCAATTTTATTTGAAGAACTACGCGACTGTTTTCTGTGCTCTCAGGACACTGCCCCGCTGAACGTCTTCCAGAGAAGAGCGTCCCTGAGGGACTCGCTGACTGACTCCGGGCCCAATTTGCTGTGTATACATAATTAATAAATCACTCCACAGTGTTAAACTGGTTATGACCAAACAGTGAAATGAACTCGGAACAAGCCCGTGTCATGGAAAATGAGATTACATTAATGCTGCTAACGTTAAACTGAATGAAACGACACTTTAATGGATAAAGGTTTTGATTAATGATTAATTCGACCTTACAGCGGTGGATGTCTCGAGGTGGATCTTAGGGATACAATTAAAGGTACCGATAATCATTTGAAGACTTTCCAATAGACGTTTCTATACCACGTTGGTTTTGAGAGAGATTTTAGATGGATTAAAGATTCCTTTAGATGGATTCGGATTAAAAACATGGTAAAGTGAGCTCTTTTAAAACAGGAGTTACCTCAGATACTTTGCTACATCGTCGTGAGTTGAAAAACCAACTCTTACATTTTTGTAAAATTATAGAAAAAGTGGTGTATAAATCGGAATAAAAGTGAATTACACTGAACTTACCTTTTCATTAAAACATTTTCCTAAGGTGCACTCTCTCACTCAGGATATCAGACCAAGGACAAAGTTGTGTAAAGAAAAAAAAGAAAAAAAAAAAGAAAGAAAGGCATTACCCTACACAAACAAGCATGTGAGGTCACACTTCACTAGGGGTGAGAGAATGATAACGGCGTGCTGAGAACACACACACACACACACACACACACACACCGTGGCCAACCACTGGCTGCCACAAGAAATAACAAGGTGACTAAAACGAGATTACAAGATGGCTGAAATAAGAGTGAGAGTACCAATGGTGCATCATATACCAGGTTAAGGATGAAAAGAAAGGCTCACATGCATCATACGCGACACTCGGCTCATAACTGAAACGTACAACATTTCGGGACTCCACGCCCATACCCCAGCTAATATTACGCCTGATTCTGTTAAACCGCCTGCTAAGAAGCTGATAAGTGTCTGCATCAATAGGCTTCCGTGGGGATTACACAGTGCCAGATTTAAAATTGATCCATTAGTACAGTGAGAGACGAATTGCGGAGTGAGTGCTCTCTGGGTGGAAGACACCCTCCGGCAGGCCACAAGATCACTTACACCACAAACATTAGTGCGATCACTAATTTATGACTGGGGAGGCCCTCGCTTATACGCCACTGACCATAAAGCTTCACTTCGCAGCCAGGACGCGGAGCTCGCGCACCATACGAGCGGGTAACAGCCTCTGTCAAGACATGAATCAATAATTTAGGCTAATGCGATGTCAGCGTTGTGCCACTGCACATATGCGGGAATCACGGTACAGTCAGAAATTTCCCAGAATGTTGACTAGTCATGGATTCATATTAGACCTGAAAAAATATTTATTTGCTCCTTTTTTTTCTTTATACATTTCTTCAAAATACATATGAGAAATTATATTCCAGCATTATTTTATAGTTCTACAGTACTCCATAAAAAGTCTTAACAACTTATAAGATAAATATTTAAACAGATCGAGCCTCATTTGGATGAATAAATGTACATGAATCATAATGACTCATCTATCTTTTTTTTTTTTAATAACCCTACTTACCTGTTTTCCTTTAAATGTGCACTTGCACATGCGCTTACACAAAAAAGTAACACCGACATCCTTTTGCTCTTCCGTTCATGGTGTATTATTTTAACAGATGTTTAAAAAGGACCAACACATGCAACACAATCATAGTAATGAGGATTAAACTGGCTAAAATGAAAGAGGTCCAACCCATTAGTTCCAGAATTTAGCATTAAAAGCCCCATTACGGAAAAAATCTTTTCAATGGAAGGGGGATAATACACTGCTTTCAGATTTAATCGTTCAGTGATGGAGAAATAAAGCTGTAAGACCTGCCGTAATGGACTGTAGAGTTTGCTTTGAAGGGCTCATTTACAAAAATAAGGTGTGCACAGATGAGAATTCGGGTGAAGATCCGACCCTGCACTCCAACACCAGCTTCATAACAAGATATAACAAGCTTAAGCAAAGCTACCGAATATATTACGGTAATGTATTTTAAGCATACGTTCATCTGCCTTACTGATGATACTAATGCTAAATCTAATACACCGAACCGGGTTAGAGTCCCGGCTTTGATTCTTTGTGGCACGGATCCACGTGGTGACCTCTCTGACATTCTGCTCCACACCGTGTACTTGTTGCAAATTTTAGCTGCATTATTCATGCTTCAAATCTCCCATTCTTCAAGGTTCTCTAATGCACTCCGATACGACTCACTCACTCACCGTCATTTTCACGGGCCCGGTTTGAGACGAAAATATGACCCGAGGCATTATCGTGCTGGAATATTTATTAGTAGATGCGAAACGTAAAGGAACTGCAACGCTCAGCAACATTACTCAGACAGGCTACAACCGCCAAACAACGCTCGATTGGTATTAAGGCATCGAGCGTGTGCCAAGAAGCTGTTCGTCGCGCCATTACATCACCACCAGCACAATCCAGGCTTGAACCATGGACTCATGCTATTCATGGCTTGACTCCACCATGAGCGATTCGAAGCAGAAATCAAAACTGATCAGATCAGGAGATATATATATATATATATTTTTTTTTTACAGTCTTCGTCCTCACTGTAGCCTTAGATTTTCATTCTTGGCTGACTGCTGTGGAAACTGATGTGGTGCTCTGTAGTTGCAGCCCACCTGCCTAAAGGGTTAATGTGTTGCACATTCTGAGATACTTTCCTGCTCAGCTCAGAAATAAAAAGTGTTGTTTTTTCGCATTACTGTAGGCTTCCTGTTCGCTTGAACCAGTCTGGCTGTTCTCCAATGTACTTTCAATGCACAGCAAGGCATTTCCACCTCTGACTAAATGTTTTTTTTTGTTTGTTTGTTTGGTTGTTTCACACCATTATGTGTGCATGAGATTCCCAGGAGATACTTAAAACAGCTTTCCGGCAATAACATCCATGCTTGATGTGAACATTAGCTGTTAACTCTTATCCTGTACAAGCATATGATTTTCTTGTGGCCACATGATCAACAGACTGGATATTTGCGGACACACACACACAAACAGACATATTATATAGATATAGCTCCGATGGATCAGTACCGTTTTGAGTACTCGCTTCAAGTGATTTCCACATGTGTGGGCCAATAAAGGAGTTCCTGGGAGGCTAGCGTTTCAGATGTGAAGCAGGCAGTGTCCTGAGAAAACTTTCTACCTTGATGAGACACACTGAGATAAGTGCATTAGTGAAGCAGAGGATTAAGTTAGAGAAATAAAGGGAGTTTTTACTGTCATAAACTGTGCACAAGCAAAAGTCCCAGTTTGACCTGAACACCCAAAAGACTACATTTAAATTTTCTTTGGGGGAAAAAAAAAAATTATGACTTTGCAAAAACCTAATCGGCGACATCCTCCATTTGGCATAAAAAGTAAACACACCCGTTTTAGTTGGCGCTAACGTGATGATTCGCGTACCTAATGAAACTCTTGTTCCAAATCTTCAAGATGGACTTCGAATCCATTTACATGAATAAATATTTGGCAACACGACCTTGAGGTTTACATACATAAACAGAGCCCCTTATGTGTCTTTCGCAAATCCTTGAGAGAAGTGACGCCCCAAATGATGTCGACAAAAACCCCGTGGCTTCAATCCATCAAGTGAAAATGAAGTTGTGTGTAGGAGCAGAACCCTGAAAAACCTCGTCAATAAATCCACGTCATGCCAGTCTCTATAAATCACAGCGGGAAAGAAAGACACCAAGGGCGTTAAGGCAAGGAAATTAAAATCCGCTTTGAACGCTCCTCAGCATATAAACAGACGTAATCACTCTCGTTGTGTTAAGATAATGCACCCTTCAGGTACATTTACAGGTTTGGCTCCGTTTCAGAAGACAAGGCTCGTTAGCCCTACCTAGCTTACGACTCTATTGGCTAGCAGACAGCAAGAGCCATGCTGAGACCCATATCACAGCTCATAAAATGCAAATATTAATTACCATCAGTCACACTCTACATTTTTATTGCTGGTTTGCTTTTAAACATGCCAGGCAACCTAAAAAAATATATAAAAATTTGACCTGTATCCCTGGTAAGGGTTTAAAGGACAAATTAAAGTCGGAGATGATATTGGTTAAAGACGTATATTTTAGGTACAGCCTTGATGTCTAGATGATAAAGCCAAGCTTTTTGAATTTTAGAATTTCTCTGTGTACGTGTGCACAAGATGTGCCTCTCACACCGTGCAGTAGACGGGTTCATACCGGGTCGAGAAGGAGAAACGATCCGGCTCAGTGGAGAAAACACCCCGGTACATGTTTGTGTGCAAAGCTTTCGGCAGGATAAATTACCGCGTGTTCCGGGTTGAGAGCCGGGTTTGCCGAGAAGCGTCGCAGCGAAGAGACGAGCCAAAAAAAACGTGCGAGGGCCAAGAGCAAGGCCGCAAGCTCCTGCTCTCAGATTAATGGGCTGCTAATGGAGGCAGAGCTCCCTGAAGAGCTGACCTTAAAGGACTAGATTCTAAAGTATTTCAGAGAAGAGAAGAGCGGTGAGGAAAATTATTCCGGTTCAACGCGCTCGAGCGAAATACTTAAGAATTCTCAGTTTTTGAGCGTTCGATTTTCGTGGCTCGTCTTAGAAAAAGAGGAGTTAAGGTGCGAACAAGAAGTGACGCAACAAGTACTGATGCATAAACGATCTTCTTTATGGGTTGGAGAATTTTGCGAAAGCACAGTGTCTTGGGAATACGTTGTACAGTTCTTTATCTATCTGTATCTTTTTTTTTTTCCGTCTAATACAGGATCTGTATTTGATTTAAAACTGAAGTGGGCGTGGGCTAAACAAATTCACACGTGAACAAGTAAAGTGCTACCAATTAGTGTAAAGGATGTACAATATTGAGTACGTCACTGCACGAATAGCGCTGCTAATTACATCACCCAGCCTGAGTTCTGGAAATGACTGAAAGACCGCCGTCTTCACGCCTGGACAAACCCCGAGACCTCTCGCTGAGTGTACGACATGTCACGAGTTATCCCGACGAGGAATTGAAGCCAATTCCACAGGGTCATTAATTCCAGCGTTTCACTTACAAGGGAAAATAAAGAAATAAAAAAAAAAAAAAAAGAAATAACAACAGGCACAGTTGGAAGGTGGCAATCGAACGAGGCTAAAGAATTCCCAGGACAGATGCTGTCCGGGCTTCATCTCTAAAGCGAGGACAATTAAAATACTTCAAAATGACGGCTCAAGTGGCAGGCGGCGGGGACGAGAAGGCGCAGCTGACTCGAGTCGTTCGTTATAAAGAGACACGGGTCTGCGTGTCGACAGCCAACGCTAAAATAATGCGCTACCTTGGGAATTGCGACAGAGCCGAGCTCTGTAGTGAAGGACGAGGTTTAAAAATGAACGCTAATTATGCCTCCTCGTCAGCTGGTAAAACACCGCGTACCGACTCTGGCTTGTTAAAGAACTCGAGGTAACGTTTTGTTTGGTTTTTTTTTTTCTGGTGTTGCATCTAGTAGAACATCACCAGGAGGTGGACTAGATTTCTTGCTGGGTTTATGAAAGCGTGTAGCAACGATTGAGATAACCATGACATATCAACTCTAAACTGTGAAATAAACTCTGCATAATTTTTTTTATTTTTAATAGACAGAGAATGATGTTGCAGGACAATTCTATAAATCAGAGTCATTGATTTATTAAACTTTTTTCTGCTTTTAAATTACTTTAGCAGCCAATCACTCTCGCTGTATTTCATCGTCTAGACACACACCGACCGGCAGCTTCCCGGGCTGATTTTTATTTATTTATTTTTTTGAATCTGTCTAAAGCTTGAGCTTTCCAGCTGAATATTCTACTGTACCTATCACTTTCCCTTTGAGAGGAAGTCCAAACCGTCACATGCTATTCATGCGCAACCCCCAACCATCACCACCACCACCACCATCATCACAAACCAAACTCCTCTGCAATTTTAGTGTTTCTTTTCCCCCCCCCCACATCATGTATTCAGGTGTCGAGAACGCAAGCAAGCGCAGACATTTATTACAACATCTCTTATAGAAATATGGTTTGAACTAGGTTCTCCACATTCTCCAAAATGTTTAATGGGGAGATGTTCTGCATGTTGGTCTTTTTAGTTTTAAGTTAAATATAAAAAAATATTTAAAAAAATGCTATCACTAAGAGAGAATTTATTTTTTAATTGTCTGTGTTTTTACGCACAAGTGGAGCTGATGAGCATGAAGCATCCTTAAAAAAGAAGAGCAACGAGTGTGTGACCGAGATAGCGCCGCCATGTTTAGCGTGGCCCTGGAAAAGGTCAGGAGGATCCACTTGAGGAGATGTGGGAAGGTCAAGGCTGCATTCCCTCATTGAGTCATTAACCTTTACCCGGCGAGATACGAGCTCTGCTTCTCCCTATTTTTTATTTATTTTATTTTAACATCATATCAGAGAACGCTATGAATATTTACGGCATATTCATGAGCTCTGATGAGCAGACAGCGGTTTTGGCACTCGCTGACAATCGCACGCGCTCCTTATGTGTCTTAATCAAGGTGCTCTTTAACCCTCTTTAGTCAGAACGCATAGGCGAAGCCGGCGGCGAAGATAAAGGGAAGCGCGAAATTAATCACCCAAGTTTAGGAGTGTATGCAAGCACAGGGGGCTTTTGTTTTCTGCTCGCCGTCAGTCAGCTTAAAAACAAAAGCTGCTGGAATTTTTTTCCCCCTTTAATCAGTTCATAACGTGACAAAAAAAAAAAAAAAAACCTGCAGAGGAGAATCGTTTGGCGCCAGGGACGAGGTGAGACTCTGAGACTTGGCAGTAAGTAAATTAACCTTGACTGACTGCCATTTGAATTTGGATAGCTTAGCAAGCAAACACAGGCAAAAAAAAAAAACCTAAATAAAACAAAAAAAACAAATAAAGCCTGAACTCAGCCCTGAAAGCCGATTAGCGGAGTTAATGCAGCAAGATGACCGTGTTATCGCAACACAACAACACGCTTCCCAGAAAGAGGAGCGCATTTGGTACCACGGAGCTGAAGCTAATGCCAGCGCATTGTGAATAGGCGATGAAGAGGAGGAAGGGCGAATCCGGACCACGGGTTCCACCGTCACACAGCCACACGACTATAGAGTGGAATTATTTGGTTCTGGTTTGTAGGTCGACGCTGGATTTTTTATATTATTCCTTTGAAAAGTTTGGAGTTGTCTGCTGGTCTGATGGACACGGCTAACATACTTACAATGACAAGGGAGAAGTCAACTCGAACATATACAGTACTGTGAAAAAAATCTTGACCCCCTCGTTTCTTCATATTTTACTTCCAAAAAGCCAGACTTTCCTGTATTTTTAATGCACTCCTGAGGAATAGTTCTCCAGGCTTCCTGAAGGACTTTTTTTTGCCTCTTGTTTTCGGTCCAGCTCTTGTACCTGAGCAGGTTTTGTTTGTTTAGTCACACTGTGGCCTATGAATCTTTCAAGCATAAAAAGCATCTAACTTCAGGCATGAACCGGTGGGAAACATGTGCAGAAGAGGACTAATGATCAGGCCGGTGATTAGTACATTGGTGATGCTGAATGCTGAGTGGTTGGAACGGACGAGAGGGGAAATGAGGTTGCTGCTGAGGTTGTTGCATAAACTACCAATTTCTTAATTGTATCTTCAGACATGTTGCACCCTGTCACAGTAAAACATTTATTTATATATAAAGGGTGTCTCACATCTTTTGCGCAGAAGTGTAAGAGAACAGGTTTCAGAATGCAATGCAGCTTTAGGTTTACTGGTCTCTCCTTATTATACCAGATGACAAACACGGAGGACGCAAGGTGTTGGCAAAGATGAAAGCTTTAGGAAGCATGTGCAAAGTGTGCAGATGAGGACCAAAGTGCCTCTGCATCGCTCTGTTTAGGAAGACATACATTCCCACTAGCACTCCTTTAAGCAGGTAGACAAATGGGATTGTGGGTAATGTAAGAAACCATTAGTCCAAGTAAGAAAATACAAAAACATGTTGATAAATCAAGATTAAAATATCATTACAAAGCTAAACCTTAACACCACCGTAAAAAAAAAAATCATGTGTTAATTATAAATATTAATATACAAGTCATTTAGGATGGATTGTTCCTTTAATATTATGTTTATTTATATGGCGCTCCAAAGCGATAACTTTTTTAATTCTAACACCGACTCACTGAAACCATGCCGTACTGCAAGCATGCTGCTTTATATTCTCATACTCGCTCTTCTGTCCCTCTTTCTCCGGAGTTTTCTCCACCTCGACATCAGACGAAGGAGTTCATGGACCGAGTGCTTTCTTTACATTAGGCTCGGAGCAGAAATATGTCTTGCTGGAGTGTGTTTTGCAGTGCGGGGTGCGTAGGAAGAAGTAATGAAAAGCTGCTGATGTCTGGCGAGTGGTATATCACAGCATCACGGTTACATCGGATGACAATTTTAATGCTAAAAACTCAGTGGAAACGGTGAGAGCTTTAGCAGAGGGTGGCTATTTATCTTCAGGTGTTTATAACCGCTGGGAGACTTCACCGACAGCAGAGCTGCTCTGCATCATCAACATGCACACACACACACACACACACACAAACACACAACTACTGTACGTTCACTTAAAAGTGCTGACTGCAGCTTTGTCACTGTCCATTAACTGTGCTTTTGTGTGTTTGTGCGTTTGTGAGTGGGAGGAAAGGGTGGTTCAAGGATGCCCTTCCTGTCACAACGCACCAATTTTTTTTTCTAACTGGGCTTGGGACCGGCACTGCATGACATGGCTGGGTTGTCCGGGGGTTGTAGGGTTAATGGACTTGCCCGAGAACCTGGTCAGCAACCTTCTCAAGGGTCTGCTCAAACGCCAGCAGCCCTTGAGTCACCACTGGCCCTCTGTGTAAAGCTAAAACAGATAGATGGATGGATGGATGGATGGATGGATGGATGGATAAAGACCCCACTCTAGAAAGCTCTCCGACGACAGAAAACACTGACACTGGATAAATGTCAAGGCAATTTACCTATGATGACATTTTTTAATTTAGTTACCACTCACTCACTCGTTCTCCATACAGCTCATCCAGTATATGAAGCCTGGAGCCGATCCCAGAGGACACTATGGGCAATTTTTTTAAACGCCATTTAGACCTACTCTAGGTGTGAGCAAACCGGAGTACCTGGAGGAAACCAACCAAGCCTGAGGAGAGGACACAAACTCCAAACACACAGACCTGAGGCGGGAATCAAACCCTTGACTTTGGAGGTGCGCGGCCACAGTGCTAACAACACTTCATAATTTAATGCTGTGGGAAAATGTGGATTCCCAGCTAGTCGCTGTACAAGGTGTATTCCTCAACAACATTTCATGTAAAGCTAAGACTAAAAAGACAGACAGACATGTAGACACAAAGACAGAGAGATACACAAACAGATATATACAATCAAGCCTGAAATTATTCATACCCCTGGCAAATTCTGACTGTAACAAAGTTTTACTCAACCAGCAAGTGTTTTTTTGACCGGAAACGATGCAGGATTCTCCTAAAAGATAATAAGACGATGTACAAGAGGCATCATTGTGGGATAAAAAAAATAAAAAAAATTCTCAGCTTTTATTTACATTTGAACAAAAAGTGGCATGTCCATAATTATTTAAACCCTTTGCAAACTGTCACGTCTATGCGAAAATCCAAAGTTCTATACTATTCCAAATAGTCCAACCTGTTAAAAGTCAGTATTTGCCAGGGGTATGAATAATTTCGGGCTTGACTGTGTGTGTGTGTGTGTGT
>JAOVVA010000041.1:4916844-4934859 GCA_028565275.1 Leiocassis micropogon
ATAAAATGTATAGCAATACATTTGGTATTAAAATATTTATTTTAGATATTTTTATATCATATATTTTATTTTATATTATTTTATAATGAAGCGTGTATAAAAAAAATTTTGACTACTCTTTGTAAATATTTACCTATGTGTTTGTATATGTATTTCTGTATATATACACATGTGTGTATACACACACACACACACACGCACACACACGCACATGCGCACACGCACACACATTTACCTCAGATGCAATAGGCACATTTTTTTAAGAAATATCCAGAAACTCTGTTTGAAAATGTTTAAAGATAATTGGCTTAATGTGTCCACAAATCAGCACTTATTAGCCTTTAGATGTTATGCAAAAATAAGAGTGATGGAAGCTTTGTGGAAATTGGCTAACGGTCAAATTGGAGAGGAGTAAAAAAAAAAAAAATCGATTTATCACTGTTAATTTTCCTAACACCAGACCACTTAAGAATCATTTAATGCATTTCAGAACGGATGTCAGAGATCAACCCCACCCCCCATCAACCCCCATCTCTATGAACTACTCACAAAAAGGGACGCATGTATTTATGTGTTGTTGTATCCGATATATACAGTACAGTGCTCCCTCATACTGTACAGCTACCCATTACCGCGTCTTTGAAAGTAATCTTTCCTTCCATGCTTAGTGTAGTGTGGAAAGCTGTTTCATCATAACAGGCATGCCCTATCCTGCAAAAGCAAAGAGATCTGACACAAAAGATTGACGACCTTTAGCCCGAAGACGCCTGATTCATTCCCGAGCAATGGAGTTCTCGGATCAGGTGTTACAAAGCGCTCGGTCGTGTATGCTGGTACTTTTTTTTTACTCAACGCCTCTATCCATAATCCATCGTTTAGGCTACGTTCCTAAATCAACAGGAGGATTTCAATGCGTGGACAAGTATTGAACACGTAGCTGATGTTTCAAATACCCAGATGGAACATACCTTAGCGGTTCAACCCTGATCAAACAAAATGCTGTAGAAAAAGCCTCTTGTTCGTTTTTTACGGAGAAATTCTATATCTTTGCTATATTCTGGAAAAACATTTTTAAAAAATTGTGTACAAAAAAAGAAAAAAAGAAGAAAAAAAAAAGAGGTAAAGTCAAATTAAGCACTTCCAGTACCATGGAGTATTATATGGCAGACATATAACCCACAATATCACTATTGATTTCTCGCAGGCACTCGGAATTCTCACTCGGTGGAAAAATAACTTGATTACTTAACTGACAGAGCTTCCCCAGCACGCAACCAGACACCTCTCACGTAAAAAGAAAACGATTTCCATGGCAACCTATCTGAAAAACAACCTTCTTTTGTAGCAAAGATTAAAACTTCTGTCAGAGTAAAGTAACTTAAGCATTTCTCCTTGTAGACTCAACAAAATTATGATGCGAAATGGAATAAAATGGGCCACAATGAAGAAATGTGAGGCATCAGATGCAACAAATTCAGCAAAAGACGTCCTAAACGTTGCAGAAAACCCATTACCAATGTCCAGCGGTACCTCAGAACCCATATAACGTTACTGTGCTTTACGACTCCTCTCAAGAATGAATCGAATCATTTCAGGTGCTCTTGGAAAATTTTCCTAGTGTCAGATGCAGCCGTTTAAACTCAACACAGAGGAAATAAAAAGATATAGATATTTCTCTGATTCGAAATGATTTATTTAAGACCAAACTGGCAGCGGGGAAAAAAAGAAAAAGGGAAAAGGTTTGTCCTTTCATTGTTCAGCCTAACCTTGGTCTAAGCCTCTCATAAGCCTTCTATAGAGTCAAATGCAATTACTGCCCACTCTTTCAAAACAGAGCTGGTCGCTGATCGATCACTTAGATTTACACCGGGTCCATTTGTCTCAGCTGCTGTGCTTGTGCTTAGTAAGCGCCTCCAGATTAAACCGAGTACACCAAGTATTCTTGCATACTACAACATATATACAGTACATTCATACAAACTGCAAATCTGTAATTCCAGCTCCTTTGTGATTGTGTGTGGCCTTCACCAAACCGTTCCTTTGCTCTCTAAACCAACTCCATAAGACGGCACCTCCATAATGGCTGATGGGGAAAATAAATACCAGCGTACCAACATGCTGCATGCTGGAAGAATGACCATGCGTGCAACAAGTAGAATGAGTCCTCAACACGGAGAACACTCTAGAACAGTCTGAAAGCTGTGATTTACAGTAAATGGCATCGAGATAGATTGGATGTATTCCAAACTGCATGGAAGAAAAAAAAATAACCTTACTGACTGCAGGAGATCACTTTCTTCAGCTCCATATGTACTGTATATACACCTCCATCCCTATAGAATATAAGTACAGAATAAATTTCCCATGGTGTTATGGGGAAATAATTCACGCGGTAGTGGTGCGATGCGTTACCACCCTGGAGGGGATTATTTTTCCATTTCTGATACAACAATGCTTTTCTAATAAGTTACATTTTTAAGTTATTAAAAAGCAACAAAGCACCGAAACTGTGCTTTATAAAAAGTGTTAAAAGCGTTATAAGAATGTTTTGATGATTAGATCAACGTTATAAGTAGGGGGAAAAAACAAACAAACAAACGCATATAAATCTGTCAACGTTGTTCTAGCCGGAACTACTCGCAGAGGCTTGATTCAACAGCACTGTGGTATAACAAAAACTGTGCCACATTGTCGAATCTGAATCTAGACAGGTGCAAAGACTCATATAATGGTGGCTTGTTTCTTTTTGGGCAAAAAGAGATAAGGCCCATATCAGATTTCAGCATAAAGACAAAATTACAGCTGGTAGAAATATGTTGAAAACTAACTCAAGTGGATGGTTAGTTGTGAGTAAGCATGCTGGTGCAATCATGCTGGTGGGGGTTCCTCTCTGATCAGGACGCTGGAATGACGGGACACTGATGTCCCACATACCACAGCCTTCATTCTTTTTGACTTAACGTGTTAAAGCTGGAACTACCAGAGTCTGTTCTTCCAGAATAGATATTTTAAGTACATTTCATTTCCTTGTTGTAGAAATCCATATGGAAACTGATATGCCGCTGAACTGAAATCCGGTATGTGCCTCATACTGTATTGTAGCTTAACATTTGTCTGATTTGTTCCCGTATCTCTGAGATCACGAATACTTCCAACATGACTTGTAATGCTGGTCATGATCCTTGTGACGGATCTTTCCTTGGGTAGAAATCCACAGTGCATTACTGTAAATACGCAAAAAAAATCTCCCATGGTCTCTTTGATTAACATGGGACTGTTTTGGATGTAGATAATGGAATTTTATTAATATTATTATTATTATTATTATTATTATTATAACCAAATACAATCCCTGGAGAAATTGTGACAAAGACAGGTTCTCCTGGGCAAAAAAAAAAAACTTAAAACATTTTAATCCAAGGCTGTACGGATTTCTTAGATCTGTCCATGCAGTCAGGGTGTGTGTCTATGTGAGTGAAGGTGGTGTGGTTTAGTGTGGTTGCCGTGGCAACCCTGAACTTGCACACCTCTCACAGTGAGTGAAGCAGACTAACTATTACTGAACATCCTTTCATTCAGTTACACAGGAAAGCACTGCCCTGTTTCTGAGACTTCGACCTCGGGAACCGTTAGTCCTAGAGCTTAGCTCTTTTGTTTTTATGCAGGAGGAGGCTTTACTTTCAGTTCAGTTAAAGTTTGCTGTGTGTACCCTGAAAATTTCGATCAGTAAAATCAAGACGTGATTTGAATGTTGTTGTTAGTCTTTCAGCTGCTCCTTCGCCATAGCGAACCGTCCGATCTGCACGACAACTAGGCGCAGGTGCTACGCCGGATGCACTACCTGAAACAACCCTCCCATTTTATCCAGCACTGCATCCCGTGGTTGGTTTTTATTTGTTTTTTTAACTATTTTAATAAAGTTAAAATTTCAGTTGTGTGTCAGGTTCTGGATAAAACTTCATAACGTTGTTTAAAGCATTCAGGTCTCTTCAGTTTATTATACTTTAAACTGGTTTGTGGGAACTTACGGAATCATTTTAGTCTAATCAACTTAGGAATCATTTTAGTTTAATCAATTTAGTGACATCTAAGATATATATTTTTTTATAATTCCAAGAAGAAATAATCACAATAATAATCTTAATCTCTAGTAATAATGATTAATGATAATTGATGATGATAATTTCTATCACTGTATAAAATAAGATTACGTGCATGAAACAACGCTTGCAACACTTGCAACCCTGTCTGCACCTCAGGTCGACACGTGACCCCTAGGTTGGAGCCCTATGGTGGGTTAATCCCACTGATGTCAACTTTCAGTATTATCTCTGACTATAAGACTTGGTTTTCTCAGATGTTCTCCTCCTCGTACCAGGGAGTTTATCCTTTTCAGATTTTCCCTGAGCACAGTTTTATAGATTTCATTTAAAACTTTTTTTTGCAACGATGCCAGTGCCGCTACACCTACACCATCATCCGCTCATAAGATGTTTTTGTTGTCCCCAAGACCAACATTTGTCCACATCAATACGTAACGTACATTTCCGGCCTAGGATGGAAATGAATCTACACAAAATCAGAGGAAAGACAGCACTCACTGTGTTATCCGCTCGCAGAGGCTGATTAGAGCCTCGACAAATAATAGGATCAGATTGCAGAGGCGTTCAGGGTGGTGGTAATCTTCTTCCATATACAGAAGCTCCCTACAATTACTTTTAACAGCCTCTGATGAGGGGAAAAAAAGAGCAATTTTATTCATTAACACCTCCACTATCCTCCTATCCTCTTATTACCCAAGGTTGCACTTTCCTGGGAAAAGAAAGAAAATATGATTTCCAAAAAAAAAAAAAAAAAAAAAGAATTCCCCAAAATTACAAGTCTTCCCTAGGCTGAATAATGGCAATAATTTTCTAAACAAAGTAAGAAGTCTTTTGAAATTGCTTGATAGTGCTTCGAGTCCTATCGTGAAAGGGCATGCTAATGCTTAGTGATCATTTGTAAGAAAGTTCCTGGCTGATATGAGAAGTCAGTTATTTTATCTACTTTTTTTCCCCCCACAACTATTAAATTTCAGATTAATAATCAAGTAGAAGTTTCTTTTGGTTTGTACTTTTAATACCAAAAGTACTGTTTGTAAAGGAATGCTTTGTAAATCCTGTGAAATTTATATATTTGTATGTATTTCTATTGTAATTCTATCTATCCATGGCTAAATTTACAACCCAATTTTTTTTTCTTTTTTCCTTTAGTTTATCTCTAGTGCTATCTATCTACATATACTGTACAGTAGCCATGAAAAAATATTTGCCCCTTTCTGTTTTTTTTGGTACATTGGTCACACTTTGATGATTTAGATAATCAAACAAATTTTAATATTATACAAAGATACACCAAATAAATACAAAAACCCTTTTTTTAATTTGGATGAAAAATTTTTTAGATTTAATTTGTTGAAGATAAAAAGCTGTTCAAACATACCTGGTTACTTGGTGAAAAAGTATTTGCTTCCTTAACTTGGTGACAACAACTGCCATCAAGCTTTTTTGATAAGAGATTCTATTTAAGTGATTTTTTGATTCAACAGGTCTAGCAATAATTATGGGAGTGGCAAGTGAAATTTAACCCCTCTTTGAGAAATTCACAGTTCATTCATGATTTTGCAATCCGGGAGCTTTTTACCTTAGGGAAACGTATGTTACGTAGAGACAAGTTGGTTTGGACAGCATTTTTCCCCTTTATTAATTAATCGTTTAAAAATTGCATTTTGTATTTACTCGGGTTATCTTTGCGTAATATTAAAATTTGTTTGATGATCTCAATCATTTAAGTATGACAAATATGCAAATCATGGCACTGCGCGCGTGTGTGTGTGTGTGTGTGTGTGTGTGTGTGTGTGTCTGTGTATTGTAGTGGAATCCTTCTATTCTATCCTATCTTTCCATTTTAAGTCATGGACAGTTGTATAAGCATTTCACTGCCTATCATACCATGTATGGTTGCGTATGTGGCAAATAAAATTAAAATTTGAATAGTCTAAAACTGAGGGGTTTAAAAGACTAGAATATCTTCAGACGTTTTAAAACCATGACAAGGCATTCAGAAATTACTCAGATGTCTCTTTAGCTGACAGGCTGCAAGCCATCAATATGAAACAGTACATTCTCCTTGACGTTTCCATGCTAGGATTTGGACGGGCCTAACTTAGCCGCGATGATGGATTACATAACTCAGCTGCTTGGTTTTAAGTGGACTTCAGTAGTCACTCTTCGTAGTCATGGCATGAGAGCGTCCCAGGAAGAACGTTAGAGATTTATGTTGCTTTCTTGCGCCCTGAGGTTTGAGAACCTCACGTCCTGTCAACATTACGGGCCGTAATCAATCCGAAGGCTTAATCGTTTCCAGTCAAATGAGCTATTACCTGCATGGCTCTCCGATCGAGCCAGTCATAGCTGATACAAAAGATCTTTTAAAAGGAAGCTGACCCGGTAATGAGAAACAGTAGAGATGCATCAGTCAGGCGGGTCAATATGCTCTGTCTCAGACCATTACCCAATCAGGCTTAGATGTGCCATGCCGTTTCGAGAGGGATGGAACGCTTATCAGTGGCCCTGAGGATACGCTTCGCTGAGAAAAGCTGGATAAATGGGAGCCTTCATTTGCAGGGCCCAGTGAGAGAAGATCCCTACCGCTCCCCTCCCCTTTTTAATTTAGGACTACGGAAGAAGAAACTGAGAGAGGTTGGGTTTAAATGACTCGCAGAAAGTGATTTCACTTAGGACCTTTAGCGCTGCGTGAAGACAATGTTGTTTACTCGCACACACACACACACACGCGCCGGACAATGACATTGTCTACCGATACACTTGGGCAAGATCCAGAAATGGGGAAGCTGTGTTTAGTAAAAACCTTCATGCCCAAAAATTCTATGAGCAGTATGTTACATCGTTATTTACATTCATATTTATTCATTTGCAGATGCTGCTCTGCAAATACATGCAAGCATCTGCTACACATACTGCGTCGGGGGCTTTTTGTTTTTTTATTTTTATGGCATTTAAATTGATTTGAATTTCTAACACGTTATCTGAAGATTACTTGAATGTCATTCCACTCCTGCTGTGTCCTACAACACAAGGCAAACTATATAGGATTTATATTGCGCTTGATTAAATCTGCTCAGATCAGAGAAATTGGAATAAAGTGCGCGGGTTTTATAGGCGTACGCCTTCATTGGTACAAACCTACACCAAAATCAAAGTCAGTAAAAAGCAAGCCAGAAGTGTCTGTACGGGTCTAAATTCATTTGAAATTTGGCTAAGACAGAGAAATGAAAGGAAAATAATAATAATATAGCAATAATAATAAAAGAAAAAATAAAAATAACGCATTTGAAACCAGGACGTGACTATTACCTTAACACTAATATTGATTGACACTTTACAATAACGAGTCTGTGGTACGGGTAAGGAGAAAGTGCGTGGGTGCAGGAAAATGGTCCTTCGTTTCGGCAGAGCCGTGAGACCAGGAAGCAAAACAAACCATAAACCGTGGCGTTCGCTTCGTTCTGGGAGCACATCAAAAGCACTTATGCAGACGCAACCGAATTTAGCACGACTGCAAGAGAATTTTGCTCACAGATTTAAAGAAAATAAAGAAAACACGCATACACAAACACTGCACACACACACATTTCTGAAAAACTGATGCAAATTAACGCTTATTTAAAAATCTATGCAAATGTGTGCAGATTTTCTCCACCTAGTCTGGTATTTATTTATTTATTCTTTCTGTAAAACCTTTGCTCAATTCCGTAGCCAGACGATCTGTGTGCTGTGTGAAATCCCCAAATCGTTTATTTCACTAGTTAGGCACAGAACTTCTAACCTTTCACTTCATCCAGTGTGAAGATTTGATACTCTTGTCATAGAAGATTACTCTACACTCCATGCTGGCTTTGTGTCATCATTCACCAGCACCAGTTAGTTAAAATCTCCTGCGTGACAGGATTCTCGTTCGAAGGACTAAGGGCATGGTGGGATGCTTCTGAAACTCTGACGCCTTTGGTGCGCCTTTAACAAAAGATGAAAAGGCGCATGTCTTTGAAACGGTCTTAAAAGGTAAAGCCATTGTTTTCACCTTTTGACTGAACGGGTCACATGAGTAATCACGGATATTGATCGAAAATTAGGGTGCTATGTTCGCAGCCTCTCAAGCTCCTTATTCTCGTCTTCTCAGTTCCACATCTCGCCCGATCCCTTTCGCTCCTCCGGGGTGCAGCTGTTTTTGCAGCTGATCCACAGCGTGACTGACAAAGGCTTGGCCATAAGAAAAGAAGTGACTGGAGAAAAGAAAGCAGGGGGGCGGGGGTATGGAGCGAGTGCACTAGCCCATGCAGACGAAGGCCTTTCCTAAGCCTCCAGGTCTTTCAATAAGAGCAGTGTATATAAAATGAAATTTAAAAAAAAATGCTCAGCCATGCCTACACAAACAACCCTTGAGGCCTGGTTCCTAAACACCCACTCGCTGATCAGCTCTCTTTCTCGCTGGCCTGCTGAGGAAAATCAGCCACTGAACAACTCCTTGGCCTAAAGACTGGTTGGAGGTGGCCTGGTGCTTACACTGGAAAAGCTAATACTTACTCATCCTATTTTAACTGCTTTGTCATATGTCTGTTGTTCTACTACAAAAGGAAGAGGGGTTAAAAAAAAATAAAAAGACAGACTACGAAACGAAACATATGGTCAAAACCCCTAGAGTTAAGAATAACTAAATTAGACGAAAGAAGAAAAAAAAAGAAAATGTTGGAACACTCTGGACAAGGCCGTCAGTGTCTCAGCTAACAAAACAGGACACAGAAAACTGAGGTCATACCTGCAAAAGTAAGATCCTTAAGCCCCACGGCTAAAGAGGAGATTTGTACCATCTGCTGCACACACCATTCCAGGGGATACAACAATGGACAATTTGTAGACACAGGAATTCAGCGTCAAGATGAAGCCAAACAGACAAAACCCAGAGCAAAAAGGGGAAGAAAAAAGAAAGAATGCAAGAGATAAGGCAAATTTAAAAAAGGGGGTCCTTCAAGCCATTCCATCGTGTCTATGATTATGCCGTGGTGAACTCTTGACTTGGATTTAAAGAGGAGAACGAAATTGGCTCTCGACTTTGACAATGCAATCAATATATTATAAGTATCGTCAGGCAATGTGTTGAAGACGTATTGATTGGTATGAATATAAACATTGGTATGTGTAATTACAGACTACTGCATGTGTGTGTAAATTCCTTGCACATTTGGAATCAATACGTTGGTTGAGTGATGTGGGAGTGGTGGTTCAGCCGGTTAAGGCTCTGTTGAGCCCTTGAGTAAGGCCCTTAACCCCTGTCTGCTCCAGGGGTGCTGTAGCCTGGCTGACCCTCGGAAATAATTTCACTGTGCTATACAGTACATGTGACAAATAATTGATTCTTAATTCTTAAAATAACATTGAAAATAAGCCCCTGAGTGGCGCAAGTTCAATTCCCAAATGATGCCCATTGTCCAGAGAGAAGATAGGCCATGCTGTCTCGGGGTGAAGGACATGCTCATAAGGATCGTAGCGACACCTGCCAATCTTGGGTGTTGGGTGCCTTGGAAGAGGAAGAGTCTGATAGACCTTTCCTCTGTGTGTTGCACTGTCCCAAACAAAAAGATGTGATAGCTGCAGCCTTGATGAGAGGGTGCCCTAATAGAGACTTGAGAAAATCAAAAAATAAATAAATTAATTAATTTCCAATGGTCATGGGGATGAAGTAATCCCGAACCTGTTTGTTGTCTTGCATAAGTTGTTTGGAAATTATTTGAAGATAGATGTTTAGCAAATCACTTACTTGCAACCTTTTGCAAAAAGGCAACTGCAACTTGGAAACTGCAAGAACAACCAGTCTCATTCTCCATTAATAACTAAAGCAGATGGTTTAACCTTTTTTTCTAGCGTTCTTCTTCGCTAAACAGGCTTTTCGGGGAAAGAAAAAGAAAAAAAACCTGAAATCGAATGACACGACGTGTGAGCTGCCAAGCCACAAGCACTTTTCTCAAAAGCGCTGTCTGGCTTGTGCGCACACAACTTGGAACAAATGAGTAAAAAAAAAAAAAAAAAAAATTAGGCCACATCGCTCACTTTTCCACCATGACTGATGCATCGTCAAGCAAACTTTCTAATCCAGATCACAGCTTGACAATCCACTACAGTATGTTGACAAAGACAAGATTTTGCAAGGTTCCTTCCTGCAAAACCTTGTGTATTCCTGATGGGACAAGTTCAAGTAGTTCAAGGTTGTCACAATGCACTGTTAGCATGGAATTTTAAAGAGGACAGGCAAAAGATAATAGGAGCAACGTGGTCAAAGTCATGAAAGAACAGGCTCAGGCTATATCATGCTTGTGTTGGACATCTTGCTCGCCAATGGGAAGTGTTCTGGTCTCCATCATGCAAATGTCAAAAAAAAAACAAAAAAAAAAAACATAAGAACATAGGTTCCGCTTAAATGCATTCATTGGTTTATTCCAGTTTATTATATGTATTCAAGAATAGTTACTATAAATATAAAATGAAAAGCCACAAGTAGAGTGCTAGCCTGCCACCTCACACCATAACCACTGTGCCATCAGCTCAACAAGCAGGGTAGACTGCATGGCGACAGGGAGGATTATGCCACATTACTATCTCCGTACAAGTCCAGGGAACTAAAACAAGAAAAAGAGAAAAAGTTAAGAACGAACAATAAGTGGAGGAGGAGGAGGAGGAGAAAGAGTGCTGGGGGAAGGCAGCTGAACAGTGGCTACCAGACCCCATCTGGATAGTCGACAGCTTCAGGCTGAGTTACCGATAAAAAAAGAGAAAGTGAGATGAAAAAGTTAGCCCTGTGTGTCACGCTTGGTCAGAGGCCTGAAATTTGTCCATTTTCTCTTGCTAATGAAACCAGCTCTTGCCACCCCGCGCTCCCTCCTTCGTAGGACGCCCTGCAAGAGAGCAAGAAAGACAAGCGGCCCCCACAAAGCCTGCCACGCTGCAGACACAATGGCAAAGGGAGGCAGGCTTCCGTGCTGAGAAACGGCTCTGCGTGCAATTTCACTCCATTATCCTTCCAGCCGCAACCGTCAGGGTGCCACACTGCACCATTTTAGCTTCAGAGTCACAGCTGTCCTCCTCCTCCTTCTCGGAGATCTCTCAAAAGCGTCAGAGATAAGGGTGACGAGGGTGGAACTGCGACATCTGCGAGATGATCGACCGTACCCTTATTGGACGCCAAACCTGTTGCAGGTTTTAAAGAATGAACTAGATGACCGATCAGGTAGTTTTACGCTGAAATCGCTTGCTCGGGACAGCTCTGAAGAGGTTGCTAAAGATACAGATCGCTGATTAGATACTCGTGATACAATGGCATTATTGACTGGTCAGCCACTGAGGAGTTCCACGTCAGTCGCCTTATCAGTCGGTAGAGCCGTCTTTGCCTGGATTGATCGATAACAACAAGGACCAGGGGCTGATTTGAGTTCTCAATAAATATTTAATAGTGTTTCGGGGGGGCGGGGGAAAAAACAAGACTTACATTAAAGATTTACATTTACAGCATTGGTAGGCAAAAGACACCCTTATCCAGAGCGTCTTACTTCTTTATCTCAATATCCATCTGAGCAGCTGAGGGTTAAGGGCCTTGCTCAAGGGACAACTTGGTGGGCGTGGGGTTTAAACCTGGGACCTTCTGAACAGTAGCCTTAACCACTGAGCTACCCCTGAAAGCGATATCCAGTCAACATTTGTTAAATAATATCTCAAAAAAAAAAAAAAAAAAAGGAACAATACTTTTTATCTACACTTGACAGTTACCATGAATCACAAAATCACAAAAAGTCTTACCCACCCATTTGGTCTACGCATTTATTTATTTATTCATTTTAAACTTACCTACCTGATCTACCCCTCTTGATCAGCCTGTTCCAGATTTAGGCCCCCCTTTTGTCAGGATAACCTCCTCCACTCCTCTAAGAAGGCTTTCCACTAGATTTTGGAGCGCTCTGGGATTTGTGCTCATTCAGCTATACAAGAGTGCTGGATCCAGGGTGAGTGGAGTTAGCGTTCCACTTTATCCCGAAGGTGTTCACAGTGGTGTTGAGGTCAAGGCTCTGCGAAGGCCACTCGAGCTCTTGCATTCTAACCTTGGTAAATCATGCACCATGTAGGGACCTCACTTCTCGCACAGGAGCATTATAATCATGCTGGAACATGTTTAGGCCACTTGGTTCCAGTGAAGTTAAATTGCGATTCTACAACATACACGGCTATTCTCCACAAATCTCTGCTTTAAAATTTCTCGCAGCAGCTTCAGGAAGGTCGTCCTACCTTCATCATACAGTATATGGGTGGGACGGTCACAAATTTATGGTTATAAAGCAACGTAACATTTGGAAAAAATATAGAGCTGAAACTAAAAGGGTTGAAATGCATCAATTTATGAATGCAGTAGACAAAAAATAAGCTCTGTTTGTGTGTGTGTGTGTGTGTGTGTGTGTGTGTGTGTGTGTGTGTGTGTGTAAAACAATATTCCTGAGTATCTGAGAAAAATCATTTTAGGTGTCTGGAGAACATTTGATGGATTTGACTCAGTTATTCAGTTACGGTCATACACACTGTGTTTTTGCAATAAAATTGCACAAAAAAAGGTTAGTACTCGTCTCCTTTATTATAGCTAACTATTGTAATGAGAGAGAGAGAAAAAAGAAACTATTATGACATTGAGTTCTCGCTCCCACAATCTTCAGAGGATCTGGATTTGAATTAATTTCTTCATGAAGCACTACAACACCACTTGACTGGCCTGAAGATCTTAATATATCATAGTAAAAACCAATAGACCTTTATGTCGGCATTTCAGGACATGCAGATCCTAAATGGTTTCTGAATTAGAATTTAATGGTCTTGCACATTTGTGCTGATCAACACTTAAGTCATTTTGTCCTTGTAAAGAAAACTGGATATCAACACATCAGGCTTCATGAACAGTAAACCAAAATCCTGTAAGTGTGTCCATGTGTGTGTGTGCGAGTGTGAGATTTATTCTTTCTTATTCTTATAGTACATGGCACTAAAAGAAAAATTCATTTATTGTTATGGAATGGCGAAAAATTTAAGTTTCAATAGCTTTAATAGCTAAAATAAACCGAGCAACTATGTAGGACAAGGAAATTTAAAACGGATTTTTGACCAAGTGCAAGTATCTCAAAGAAAACCTTCATGAAATACTGATAATAGTAATAAAACATCATTAGGGAAAACTCCAAGAGACAAAAGGATAGCTTTTTTTTTTTCTTCTTCTCGACTTGAAAATGTGAAACAGCTGCATGATTTTTTTTATTTTTCATTCTCCAATCAATAAGTAAGTGATTAGTAACTGATTGGATCAGGTGCGTGCCAAAAGAAAAAAAACAAAAAGTTACAGCCGGCTGTAAGCCTGCATAACTGGAGCTTAAGTTGCACAACTCTATCACAGATGATATCGATGATATCATGTTTCAGATGGAGCCGTGGCTCGGTTAGCAGTGAGACAAAGCGGAGTAGGAAAAAGCAAGCCAAGTCTGGTCAGATAAAATCTTTTTTTTTTTTCTTCTTCTTTTTTTCCCCCTGAGATTGACAACCTCTGGCCAGCTTCCTGGGGAAATAGTGATATACGAGAATTCTCACACAGAGAAGGTGTTGAGACATTGAGGTTATGAAGCTCGAACCAATAGTAAAAGCACGGAGAGCTGTTGATTTGTTCCTTGGAGCTCCTATAGAGGTTTGGCCTTTCTTCCATGTTCGCCCAGCGTGAGTGACATCTGGGGGTCCTGCTCTGTTCACACCTGCTTCAGAGAACGTACTAATCAAGATCACAGATCTCTGGACACAACCAACAGCCCAATCCCCCCTACAACTTGAACCAGAGCATCAACAAGGTTTCATGTGAGGGCACGGCTCTGAAAAGCAGCCTGTGGGAAATAAATAACGTCCTCGTTGGATCCATTTATGGAGTCGGTGCAGAAATGTGTAAAATAATGGAAAGTACATGAATCATCAATCAAATAAATGAACAGGATACACAACTTTAGATGCTGATACATGATGAAAAAAAAAACAACACTATTTCCAGTGTATACACTTGTATATGCTGCCTGAAATGGAGCCATAAAGGAAAGTGAAATGGAACGAACGGAGTGCCAAGAAAGAAGACATTTTTCCTTCTGAGTAATCGCTCTCATTTTCCTGCCATTTAAAAGTGCTAGAGTAGTCGAAACACTCATTTTCACTCTCCACCTCCACAAAAAAAATTTAAAAAATTACCACTGAAAACCAACCAGGGAAAGAAAGCCATGTCTTCGGGTGAAGTATTCAAGACTACATTCATGCTTTTTAATTAAGATAGCTGCTTGCATTTTAAAGATATAAAATAAAAAATTGGCAAAGACAAAGTAACAGCCACACACACAGGACTGTAGTGCATTGTTTACATGATGAAGAACCCCCCCAAAAAAAACAACCAAAAAAAAACCACAATAATAAATAGAACCACCCAGGAAGGTTGGAGCGATCCTGAAAACTCCCTCTTCGCTTGCTCTGCGATATCCGGGGAGCAAACCTATCAGGTATCAATCTCCTACCTGACGTTTCCCCCCCGAGACCGTGAGAAGATAAGCCTTGGAGTCATAAATGAATAAATAAATAGATGAAGACATCATATCAGTCTACGGCGCTCGTGACAAATGAGTTTTTATCTTAGAAACAGAAATTGCACCCATCGTACCGATACGCACTGCATAGCAATTGTGCACTGGGCTGAACGCATCCTAAAGTGGTTCGGCTTTAACGTTTATTTCTATTCATTCTGAGTGAACAAACATTTAGTGTGCCGGAAAGAAAACAAAAAAATTTATTTAATAAAAAGGTACAAAAAAAAAAAAAAAAAAAATCTATAAAAGATCATTTTCTGGGGGTTTTTTTGTTCAAAAACTTTTTAAGTCGCTGCGGATAACAATCACGAAATTTTCACTAAAATAAATAACTAGAATGACAAAAGTATTCCATGTTTGTTTTCATTTATTTGCCCTGGCACCTCTTTAGAGTCGGTGTTTAGATTTTTTTTTCTTTTCTTTGTTTGTTTTATGGAAGGTTACGCAGTATCGCAGTTCCACCTCCTAAATGGTCTCAACGGCTTGCTCCATTGAACCATAGCTCCTCGGTCTAATTGAAAAACTGCATGCTATTAAATGAAATTCCATCAGTCTTTCCTTTGTTTAAAAGAAAACAATGCAATCACGGGGTAACGTTTGCTGTTAACCGCTAATTACAATCAGAGCGTGTTCATAATTAAAGCCAGGCGAGCTCTCATGCCGAAAAGTGAAACCTTCTGCAGTAAGTCAGCATGGGATCTTTAAAAAAAAAAAAAAAAAAAAAGGGGGGAGAGAAAGAGAGAGAGAGAAAGAGAGAGCGCAAGAGGAGAAGAAGGGCTACAATTACATAAATACATTGAACAGTAAATACACGGCTTCCTTTACGGCCATATGTGAACCATTAATGATATTCCAGAAAGAAATATAAGCACAAGAGCATCATCTACAACTCTGAGAGCAATCTGTCCAAATCCTTGAGCATTTCTCTCATCATGGGGAAAAAGAAAAGTGAGACTCCTCTAACGCAGCTTACAATCCCTTAATAACCCGACACGCTTGCTTTATATCCAGGATGCATGATGCAAAAAAAAAAAGAGAGTCTATTTTATATCCATTCAATAGATTAAACAAACTGAGTCTACGTACTGTATGTGTGAGGTTAAAACAACTATTGGTGTGATATGAGAGAAAATAGTTTGCGTGTCTGTCTTCATGAGCGCTGATTTAACTTGTCTTCTTTAAAAGGTTAAGTTTACCGAGATGAAAGGTCAAAGAGGGACAAAGAAGAAACTCAACCTTTAAGAATTTTCTTTTGTCGAAGCCTGAGGCGTCAGTTTGAAAGTTTGGAAGCCTGAGGCCATGTTGTTAAAAAGTTGCTGTGTGATCTGCCTAAACGGTGTATGTTGTTTTTTGAGGCTTAATGGTGTGAAATCACAGCGGACACGTTCCCCAGCAGCACTAACTGTGATTATGATAATAGGATGGATAATTAAGCGATAGCACATGAGATGTTATGCTGCATATCAGCACAGCTGTGATGAGGTCGTAGGCACGAGGGCACTAGCCGAAGTTACCGCAGTCGATATTCCATACAACAGCACAATCTCGAGGTCGTGCTGTTGTATTGATTATCAAGCATGGCTGTGATATCTTCAGCAGTTGACTTGTGCCCTCGTTGTATGATATCGCTTTTAGAAACACCATTTTATTATCACCACCAGATTATGATGTCTGTAAGGTGAAAAGAGCAACCCAGCACAGTCCTGAGAAATGTACGAGATTTCCTTGATTTCCCCTTAGAATAGCACCTAATTTTGGAGGTTTCAGTTTTGAATCCCAAATAGTGTTAAATGGAAAGCTAGTGCACTATGTAGGGTGTACAATCCCTCACACACCAAGTAGTGCCCTTGGTCAGGGGTTAGACAGTGATTTGGGATCAGCCTTGTGTTAGAAACTAGTTATTCAAATTTCAAATTCAAGTCACATTTCAAATTCAATAAAATTTGTAAAATTTTATTCATGACGTACTCAACCATACACAATATGATCTGCAGTGAGATGCTTATACGACTGTTCATGACCTAAAAATAAATAAATAAATGAAAAATAAAAGGTAGGCTAAAGTGGAAGGACAGAAAGATTAAAAAATTATATTAATGCATTTAATTTTTAGCAAGTTTGCTAAGTGTACAAATTTACAATTTACAAAAGTTGCAATAGAAAAAAAAACTTAAATTGAAAAATCTAAAACGTATAACGTATAAAATGTGGAATATAGTATAGTTATATATAGCTTTTAATGTGCAAGTTTGTCCTCTTGACCTTTTTTTTAAACAATTTAAAGTTAGCTTTGTAGCCTGTGTGCAATTCGGAATAACAACTTGGCAACAGTTACTAAGGAGACAAAGTGTTGTTTAGGATGACATAACATTATCAGATGGCTGACTGGTTTTGAATGTGGGTTTTGGCAGGCAGCTGCTCTCTCCGCTTTCCAGTACTGCAGCTCGTACCGACCACCTTTCACCCAGGCATTTAGTTTAATTAACAAATGTTAGAACATGTGTCACATGGACTGACACATATAGTGATGTATACGGTGCTTTATATCACCACTCGTGGAATGGCTCTCGTCCAATCGGATTACTCAGCTGGAACTAGATGTTGTGAAATAGATAATAATAATTAGTTTCAATCCCAAAGTCTGACAGGTTGAAACATGTTCTTCATGACATAAACTTTCTTAAGTTTGTATTTTTTTTACTCACAAGAGTAAGCTACGCGACATGAAACATCTCAGTAAGCTTAACACGCCAAACCCTGAAACAGATGGGCTACAAAAGCACATTGGATTTCAACTCCCGTCAGCCAAGCACTGGATTCTGAGCCTACACTGGGGAATGGCTCACCAAATCCGGACAATTAAAGATCGGAAAATTGGGCAGATAAATAAAAGTCAATATCTGTTGCGACATGCAGAAGTTAGGGTTAGACTTTGGCATCGACAGCATGGATTCATGGACCTGTCCGGATCCATGCACACAGAGGGTGGTGAAACGGTTTGGGGAACGTTTTCTTGGCACACACGCTGAGCCAACTGAGAGTCATTTACATGCCACAGTCTATACCGAATGTTGCTCCTGACCACGTTCATTCCCTTTACGACCACAATTTACCCAATTACGCAATTTTATAAAGCACGAGTCAAGTCATATCCAACTGGTTCCAAGAAGGTTAATGTACTTCAGTGGCTTCTCCAGACATCAGATCTGAGTCTAAGAGCACACATTTGGGATGTGGTATTATATTTATTATTATTATTATTATTATTA
>JAOVVA010000041.1:4939254-4960839 GCA_028565275.1 Leiocassis micropogon
CATCTTTTCGAACTGCTCGCTCACGTACCGTTGGGGGCGGAGTAACACACTCGGAGGACAGCGCTATCCGCTCCCTCTGATTACGTGAGCTCACAGACGCCCTGATTGACTAGTAGAGCCGTGATTAATATGGGAGCACGAGTACCTCTCATCCCTCCCCTCTGCATAAAATCCATTCTTATAAAATTCTTTTTTTTTAATAAATGAAAATTTAACAATATCAAATTATATCAAGATATTTTTTTTGGTATCAATTTATTTTATTATAATAATTAGCATTAAGTAGTCATTTTTAAATTGAATTATGATAAAAAAATGTATATGAGATTTATATGAAACTGAGATGTATTGTATTGTAATGTATTTTTTTTCCACTTCGATGCTGTATGTGGGGGATGCTCAGAAGGTTTAAGCTTTGGATTGATGATTGAAGGGTCAAGGTTCAAGACCCACCACCAAATGGCGCCACTGTTTGTGCCCTTGGGCAAAGCCCTTAACCCTATGCCCATATAAAATCACTCTGATTTTGCTGGTCTCAAACCACGGATGAGACAGGAGAAGGGTTGGGCATCGGGCTGGCAACCAGGCCCATGAATTAAACACCACTGCTATAGAAACGACGGAACCAGATACCTGACTTTCTCAACAGCACGTGAGGAACAAAGAATAAATAAATCTCACAGCTCTAATTTAATTACTATCAATTTTGAACAAATCCTTTGACACTATGATGGACATCCAGCAGCAAAGTTTAAGCTACAGCATAGCTAAGCATCAGTTCCAAGCAGTTGTCGAGTTCCACCTCAAAGCCAAGGTTCCTCCACAAACACCACAATGACTAATTCATATGCTCAGCAAATCAGCTGATCTCCATGCGATTTATACAGCACACATGTCTAGGATAATGAATTAACTACAGTACATACAGTACATACTTTTGAATGCAAAATGGAATGGAATAATGAATTAGGATCTATTCAACTAAATTTAATTCTTCAGATTTGGCCTTAACCTCAAGGGCGATAAAATGATGAGTGCATTTCAAAGCAAATATATACTTTTAAACTGTGTTGTACTTAAAAATCAGAGCACAAACGTTCTCCGATAATTTTATTTTGTGACATCATGCTGACGAATATTGTAAGCTTTCCACTACTTTTTGGACATTTCGTTTTCTTACTTTTTCCCCCTCATGATTTCCCACTTTTCTGCTCTGTAAATTATCCTGCATGTTTTCTGTAAACAAAAGCAAGCCGTCAAAATACCCACAGCGACATAGAATAAAAAAAGGGAGATGTCACTGCATCGGTGAAAGCAGACATCATTTTGGCAGGAAGCTATCTGTGATTAGCGTTTTAGGATGTTGTTCTCTACTCACTTCTCTGCCCTACAACGATCCTTACTTCAATTTGGTCGCACCTTTTTTTCTTCTTTTTTTTTAAATAAACAGCAGGTCAAATGACACACTGAGATCCACAGCCGCGACAGCTAGCATATTGACAAAGACAGCGGGTCTCACTCTGCAGCTCTCACCTCCACACTGACGAGCCTCGTGAGAAAGAGAGAATGATGAGTGTTTTTTTTTTTTTTAACATGCCCCACTGAAAATACTCTAAACTGTCTCTCTGCAGAAGGATAAACAAGATTCAAATGAAGAAATAGATTGTTATGGGTCAGGTCTGGAAAATGGGGAACTGATAAAACCATATATCTAACGTTCTTCAATATAAACCTGCCCCAAAAGAAATATGCTTATATTTATAGAGCCCCTGCTCCATATCGCCCACATAGACCACATCTTTGGTCTCCTAAAAATAATAACCAAATACATTTAAAAATATATATTAATAGTGTTGTAAGAAGCTTTGCTTAAAGATGCATCCAGCATGATGAGTCATTTTTTTATGTCTCTAACAAATAAGTAGGTGGATACTACATTTGAATGTTTTTTTTTTAATCCCTTGAACCTAACAGTCTATGCTTCAAACCCAAATCCCACCTAATGCCAACCAAACCTACCCCTAACATCCCCTAAATTCCTGATGACATTCACAAAGCTTGAGGCTGAGGATCTACAGTGACCTGGTAAATTGGCGTCTTTATAAAATGACAGACAGAACAACCGTCCAATCCCCATCAGCGATGTTACAGCCATTCAAACATATTCGTTATGTTCTCTTTAATCAACAGAGAAACCCTCCAATTCAATCCAATCCTGGGCTCTGTGAGGACATGTGAAACACGCCTTCCTCCAGCCGCCTTAACAGTACAAAAGCAGCAATTCGAAAAGATCCGATCAACTAGCGTTCACGCGTCTGAGGAACCGTGCGATAGCTTTTGTTGTAGCTGTCGCCTGATTTCCAATTATATTGTTATTTGTACAAACATGCTCTTTTTCAGGTAGCACTATTTTATTTAAAGACTTGAGCAAGAGAAAGTCCTGTAACCTTGTGCGGTTTTAAAGAAGAACTTTCTTAATAGTCCACCATTTATTAAAAACATACAATTGAATTTGACATCAGTGCAGCTCTAGATTTATCTTACACATTATATTTTATATATATCTTGAAGGATATTTGTACAAGTAAGGGAGGGGGAAGGATAGGAGGACGAATATATATATATATATTTTTTAAAAGGATTGTTCCATTAAAGAATCCAGTTTTGATTGGCAGACACACTGTATCCTCCCAAAATCATATTAAATTTTAATAGCGTGTCCAGTGAACCTTTATGATCTTTCTGGAATGTACCAAAGCCAGAAGCAAAAGTCATGTTCTTTCGGCTGCTCCCATTAAGGAGCCTCCATAGCGGACCACCCGATCTGCACATATACTGTACCTTGGCACGGGTTTTATGCCGGATGCCTTTCCTGACTCGACACTCGCAGTCGATCCGGTCTTGGGACTGGCACTAAGGAGGCCAAGCATACAGAACCAGACTGTAGACATTGGCGGGGCTTTGAACCCAGGCCTTCTGCGTAGCAGGTGAGAAACCTCAATTCAAAACTAAAAATAAATCTGATGAAGCTATATTATGTAAACATGTCTGTCAAGTACAATCATATACAGTAGTTTATATATGGCAGACACTCCTCTTTGGTCATCAATGATGGCCACATTAGACAGAAAACTTACCAGAAAGACCACTTACAGTATAAAGAAACCAATTACAAACCAATTCTGACTCGAGGAAGTTTAGAAGTGATGTTCTGCAAAAGTTTTCTTCCCAGGAATAGTTGTAAGGTTCACATTTGCAGATGCAGATAGACATCAAGATTGTGTTACACTTCTACTTAAGACATAAAAATAAACTTTAAAACTCCCAAAGTTGATGCGTTTAAGGTCTGACAAATTCCAAAACGCTGTAATGATAAACATTAAAAGGGTAAAACACACTTACCACACACAGGTATTCAAGTGTGATGTCTCTTTGAACTTCTTGATTTAAAACATCTAAAGTGCTGCGTGGTGCTGCTGCTGCTGCCAGAACCTAAAACCCATGTAGTACACGCCAAACCGTTTAAAAAAAAAAAAAAAAAAAATACACACACACACACAGGGGAAAAACCAAGTGCAAGCCAGCATTCTGTACATTTGGAGAGAGAGTGATGTGACAGCCATCTGGCTGTGCCTGCTCACTGTCAAGGTACATTTATTTGAGCTTCTATCCCTCTGACTTTCAGTTGCTTCCCATTTCAAACTAATGCATCTCAGCGCCAGTTGCAGTTACGCAGCCAAACCTACATCCCACTAGCCGCTGTCAACACCAAGACCATCACACACACACACAAGCACGCTCAAACCTACCCCTGTCTTTTCTACATAATGATCTTCTTGTCAATGCAGTATCGAAATTGAGTGCTTTATTCAAGGGTCTGGAATTTTTTTTTTTTTTTTCCTTGACTGAACAAATTGCACAATGTTTGGTACAAAACAAGAATGAATTGTTTTTCAGACACATTCCTAGCAGCACTGTTTGCTTCTGATTGGTTACACACGTTCTGTCTCACACGACATGTAAGTATAGATCAAGCTCAAATCCAAGCTTTTTTTTCACAGTTGGACTTAACACTGGCTTTGCAACATGCATAATGATGCAGCCCCTTTTACTGTCATCACTGTGACTGTTACAGTCATCTCTCAAGGTGGTTAAAAAAAAAAAAGAAAAGAAAAATTGGAATGACGAGTTGCACCAAAAATGCCCAGAGATATAACAAGGAAAGCAAATGGAAGGAAAAGAGAGGCAGTAATACTTCTGTAGACTCGCGCAGTTTGAACTCTCCTTCAACTTATTCAAATCACAGGTCCAGGACGATGCATTACAGAAAGAAACGAGGGAATACAGAAAGAAAGAAAAAAAAATTTTTTTCACACAAAGGTTTGAGAATGTAAGAAACATAAATCTGTGTCACAGAATTCTGTCTTTAAAAAGACATCTGATGACGTTAAAAATTGTTACCCATAACATTAAGGCAAATCATACACTGTTCACTAATCAGATCCACATAAAGTATGCAGCTTGTAGCAGCAGGCACTGGCAACCTTGTCAGAATTGATTGGAAAATAAGTGGTATGCAATACCAAGCTGTCCTTGATTAAAACCTGCCAGAAACCTCGGCGTGAGGGAGGAAGGAAGCGTGTCTTTCAACAGCACAATAGCACATGATCCAGCCATCACTGCCACAGGAGCTACGCAAGTGTTCTTCCTTTAAAATAAGAAAACAGATATGCCTTAGCGGACTCGTCCTTGAATGCTGATTTTAATCCCGTTCAATGTCATAACTCTGCAGAATCGTCTAGAAGGAAATAACGCAGTACAAACTCCAAAGCTAACAGAGGTCTGGACAAGCTGCCACAACGTTAGGCAAAGGAAAATAAAAAATGGTCACATTTGAGCCAAACAAAATGAATTTGTTAAAGAATGTGTCACATGAAGACAGGGTGTTTTATACTGTACGATTGGTTTTGACAGGAAAATTTAAAGTGTAATAGAAAAGAAAGTACATGGGGGAGAAAAATTATATACAAATTATACATACACACACACACACACACACACACACAAATATACAAATGGCCCCTAGAAGTACTGCAGAGACACGCCCCAGAGGCTCTGCGGAGACACACCCCCAGAGCCCAGAGCTGCCCTGCTGGCAAAAACCAAAACCTAGATGGTTGTAATGTTATGGCTGATTGGTGTATGTAAATATATATTTATTTCTCAGCCTCCTTATGGAATACAACTAGAAAAACCTAATAAATCTCAACCTAATAAATGTCAACAAAATTAGCTTCTACCGTCCTACGTGACAAGTATTTAGTGTTACCTCCCCTCGCACTTAGCATGTCTTAAACTCTTCCGGGCAAACAAAACTGTCTTAACCAAAGTTTAATTGAACTCATGTAAAAAGCTTCTTAGTGATAGGCTGACCTACCTTTGGTTTAAAATGCATGGGTCCAAAATTGCGTCTTAATCAGTGTGTTTTTTTTTTTCTCCTGTTGTGCATTACATGCATACTGTATATTGTACGAGTTTAATTCTTGGAAAGCTTCAGTCACATCCTGTAATTCAAAATGCTAAAGATCATTGAACACAATGTGACGGGCATAAAATTGTAATTTGTGCATCATCAAAGCCACTCTCAAAGGGAAATCAGCAAACAAGCTGGATACTGAGGACGTGATTTTCAAGCTGTTGAAGAAATAAGAAAATATCTGGAAAGGTCAAAGAGCAAAAATACGAGTGGACGACCAAGAAAACTGTCAAAATCTGATGAGATGTTTATTCTTCTTCGAGAAACCACAAGTCGTCCAGCAAGAACCTGCCTCAACACCTGGCAGCTTAGTTGATCCATAGTCTAAAGAAGCTTTATCAGGCATGGCCTCTGTGGAAGGACTGCAGCCAAGAAAGCACTTTTCACAAAGGGGAACAAGGAGAAGAGGCTAAAGCAAATATGCTAAATATGCTAAAGCAAACAGTGAAGACTGAGGTAAAGATCAGTGGAGGGAAAACGAAAAAAAAAAGGAAATATGCATAGAAGTCAGAAATCTTTGACAGTAAGAAGAGCTAAAGAGAGGTCGAATAATAACTCCTTGCAAGCTTCTAGTGAAGCATTGTGGAGGGCGTGTCATGGTTTAGGGGATATATATCTGCCAGTGGTGTTGGTGGTATTATCTGCATTGATGGGATCATAAATGACGAAAAGTGCAGACAGGTTGTAATTCATCACACTATTCCTTCTGGAAAGCGTCTGATCAGGAATAGTTTTATTTTTTTTAGCATGGTGATAAGACTAAACACCATGTTAACACAGTGAAATTATATTAAGGAGAAAAAAAACATGGAGTACACGCCACAGAGTATCACAGAGGCAGTATGGGTTCATATAAAGAAAGAAAGAAATAAAAAGACAGCCTAAGTGTAAAGAAGAACTCTGGGAAGGGCTGAAAGAAGCCCTGAAGGACTGTTTGAGAAAGGTTCAAAGCAGTGTCCCCAAAATAATATATAAAAGTGTAAAGTGAAAAAGAAAATCGCACTAAATACTAAATTTTTTTTTCTGTGGAAATAATTTTTTAATATTACGTACTGTACATCTATTCTGTATTTTCTGCCTATATGTTAATAAAAGATAATGAATATAAAAATGGATTTGGATCAGCAAAGCTAATGGCCCAAGACCTTTAAAGCCAAAAATGCAAAGCTAATGACAAGTGTTGTTACATAAAAAAAATAAAATAAAATGTAATACCTCTGCAATACCAATGCATAGAACAAAAGTGTTTTATGCACAGTTATTCCGAATCTTGATAGTTCAGCTATAATCGTTGCTGATTAAGGAATCAGCAACGATTATAGCTGAACTATCAAGATTCGGAATAACTGTGCATAAAACACTTTTGTTCTATGCATAGATCATAAAACAACTAGTTGAGGAATATAAACAAACATTACAACAATTTTTGTCCTGAGAATGTAGTGGAGTTTTAAACAGCTGGCCGGTGAAAATGCAGTCCGCCAGAGAGCCAATGAGAACGCAGTCCTGTAACTCCCGCCCTCACGGTACACACCGGCACAGAACACAGAAGGGCAAATGTAAAATTCCATAGCTAAACTAAAAAGCTGAGGAACAAAAAGTTTAAACCTCGGCAGCAAAACCGAAAAACTTTTTATTTTGTATTTAATATGACGTGTTTTTTTTTTTGTTTTTGCATTTTTTAAATTTCCTTTCAATTAATTTATTTTTGTATAAGTTTTTTTTTTTTTTTGGCACAAATCACATTCCATGAGCATGCCTCATGTTTCCAACCCTGAAGAAACTAACAGTTTCTTTTCACTCTTGGCCTTGGGACTTGGAAAATGGTCAATAATAGATTAGCATTAAATGATGAATTAATTGTAGATAAAATATCTCTATACATCTGGTTTCCATGCAGCTCGTTTCTAATCCAGGGCACGGCACGTCTATGCTCCATCACTTTCATAAGGTCCAACAGCAATCAGCGGGATCTGGGACACAATTACAAAAACATCTGCTTCTAGGGCATGTGTTCAACTACTCACTTTTTTTTAAAATGTCAAGCAAGAAATCCCTTGTCACATGGAAGGCTTACAATCCTTTTAAAAAACTAGAGGGAAATAAAAAAAATCAAATTAATGTGTGACAAACTAGGCGTGGCACTATCTGCCTGTAAAAGCTTAAACTCTCCACATGCATTCATCTTGGGTCAGAATGCATCCAGTATCGTTTAATCTTTTTTGTACTAATCACAATAGAAATTTCATGCAACTTAGGAAGCAGTTAAACACTGATCAACCATAACATAACATCTTTTGCCACAAAACAGCCCTGACCTGTAGAGGAATGGACTCTGAAGCAAGATCCTGTGGGTTCTCCAAGTTGTGAGGTAGGTGGCTAGCATGGTTTAAACTTGTTTAACCATTACATCCCACAGATGCTCGATTGATCTGGAGAATTTGGAGGCCATCCAGAATCAGCATTAACTTTTTCAGCAATTTGAGCTACAGTAGCTCTTCTATCTGATCAAACTACACGAGCCAACCTTCGTTCCTCATGTGCATCAGTGAGCCTTGGCCACCAGTGAACCAGTCGCCCAGTATTCCTTCTTTGACCACGTTTGGTAGGTCCTGACCATGGCTGACCAGGAACATCTCACAAACTCCGACCTGTAGCTCAAATTGCTGAAAAAGTTAATGCTGATTCTGGCATTTCGGAGTTGCTCTGACCCAATCATCTAGACATCACAATATGGTGCTTGTAAAAGCCAATCAAGTCCTTACGTTTGTCAAATCTTTATCCGCCTTTTTAAAGGATAAAATGTTCACTTGCCATCCCACCCCCTTCAGGTACTACTGTTATGCACTCCACCTGTCAGTGTTATGGCTAATCAGTGTACAGTACATCCACCGCAGTTGAGTATTTTATTTTGGTAACTTTTGTAAATATTGTAAAATGTCTAGCCTAAATTAGTTATAATTAACATTTGTAAAATGTTCATATTCTTATATGACTTACTGAAAAATAAAAAAAAAATATTTAATTGTACTCTCTAGTGCAATTTATTTAATCGCAAATAAAATTTGAATTAGAAACTGAAATTGAAATCTTGATAAAAAATAAAACACAACATATTAGTGACTTTTACTATAAAGGTATCCTGCTTAATATTTTTATCGTTCTTAATATTCCAAATTACAGACTAACTTCTAAGAGTATGACAAAGACCAGTCAGTTACAGGAGAGACACACACACACACCCCTCTTTACTACCTAGAAATGCAAAATATATAGCAAACATGGCCGACATCTCTAGAGAACTTTAGGCACGGCTAGTCACTCCCACATCAACAAATCAGCAAGTCATTTGACTATTTCAGCACAGCTGGTCAAGAATGAGATGATGGAACGTGGGTGGACCCTGTCAGACACCGCAGTTTCTGAGAACCTTTTTTTTCCTCATGTACGAGATGGTGTGAACGAATCAACCACTGCTTTAAACACTCACTTTATAGCCAAGAAATTTTCTAAAACTACATATACTTTTCTCAAATCACAATGACCAAATATTGCAAGATCTAGTGAAGGACCTAGTATAAGAGCAACATATACACTCACTGTCCACAAAAATAAATAAATAAATAAAATACGTGGACCTAGGTCCAGTTCACACCAAACATCAGAACGAATGAAAAGCGTGACTTCATTTATGATACGGTTGCTTGTATCAGATGAGCTGATGTGATGAGTACAGATACTGCTGAATTTCACATCATAAATTCATCATCGACAGACTCGTACAATTTAAAGAGTTGTAAACTAAAAGAAAAAGATTAATTCAAAGGTTCTATCTTTTGTGTATGTGATGTGACATGCTTTTCTGCTAAAGAATGTTATTTAAGTTTCTAAAAGTTTCCTAATCCCCTAACTAATCTGTCCATTTTCCTTTGACCTCTTATCTATCAATGAAGAGTTTCCACCCACAGAACTGTCACTCACACAGTGTTTTTTTTTTCTTCCTTGTCACACCTTTCAGTGTAAACAACAGTCAGTTGTGGGTGAAATTCCCTGGAGTTTCTGAAATACCCAAACCTGTTATCGACAATCATGCCTCACAAGTCACAGAGATCACACCTTCTTTGATTTTGTGCACTGCACCAGTTCAACATGATTGTTTTTTTTTTTTTTTTTTTTTAGATAACGGCATGAACGTCTAGGTGTATGAGTGTTCCTAATAAAGTGCACATTGAGTACATGATTGTTTTTCATCTTGATTTAGCCTTTTTTTAATAATCAATTACTTATTTATAAACTAACCCTGCCTTCCCTTCTAGATTAACACTAATTAAATTAATCAATATAAAAAGGAGAATTAATAGCTGTACTTTTTTTTTAAACATCAACTTTAGCTAACAAACTGCATTGTACGTCCATGTTGGTTTGTCTTTTGGTAATTGTTCTTTCACGGTTTCGCTTCATCAGAAGTAGATTTAATTTTAGTGCCTTTTGAGGGAACAGTTCTCCTTGATAACATTATATAAATCTAAATGAACTCATTTGATCTCCTGTGATTTTTTTATTTGTGGCATGCAGTTGCCATAATTGCCTTCTACCAACACTCCACTCTCGGTTGACTGTACAAGAAGTGCAATTAACGTGTCCTTAAAGGAGACTGAAAGTGAGCCCGACTCCCTTCGCTGTCATTACCGTGCCTCCTACTTTTTTTTTTTCTTTCGCTAGTCTTGGCGCAGTTCTCTGAAAACGGTGCTATAAATACACTTTGTAAAAACACTCCTACAAGCAACCGAGACCTCTCGGTGTTCCTGTTTGCGAGAGTAGCAGGATCGACGCCAATTTTTTTGCCTTTCTTCTCTCTAGCACAGGTTAAATGGCAAATGGCAGTCTTTCAATTCAATTCAACACCTGTTTGCTTGGACTGGTGAAATAAAACCTGAAAAAGAAGAAACGGTGAGCTTGGCTGAAATAAAAACAGAAAGGTAGAGAGAGAGAGAGAGAGAGAGAGAGGGTGAGGGGGGGAATAAGGGGAATAAATTACGATCAGATATTTAGAGCAAGAAAGTATGGCAAGGGGAATGAACCTAAAATCAATAGCAATAACAGGTAAGGCCCAATACCTACATACCTAAAAGAATGTGTAACATGCAGTAGCTACATTTACATGGACAATCTGAAGAGATGTGTATTGACATGCTGAAAGAATTTAATAAGAATCTAACTTATAAAAAGAAGAAGAAATTCCCCTCTAAATGTGAGCCTTGGTTAAGCTTCACATGTTATCCGATAAATCCCGCCTTCTACGTTACGACTGTTTATAAGGATTCAGTCTCATCTATGATTGGTTAGAAGCAGTACTACATATGAAATGGCGAGCCTTCGAAAAACCAGAGGATGAAATTAAAGACGGAGAGAGTTGTTTGTTCTCACAGTTTTTCCCAGTCAGGAGCAGAAGCAAAATTTCCTTTGCGGAAATTCATCACGTCATCTAATATTACCCCAATGTGGAACAAACACGCGCAGAAAGAGTATATTTATTCTGACAAGCAAGAAACAATCGAAGGAAGTGTTTACATGGCTAATATCTACCTACAGAACAGATTATAACAAAATGTTTACACCACCTCCCTCATTGCCAAATCAGGTCAGACCGTTCCAATGCGTGCTCATACTGTATGACGCATTTTTACTTAAGTGTATTATTAGTATTAGTATTATTATTATTATTATTATTAATGTAATATTAGGGTCAGTGTAAATAAATGCACTTAGTGTTGACTGACAACATATGACACAATTCGGAGTTTGTTTTATGCCTCCCCTGGCTTGAGGCGACTTTAATCAAGCCTGGACTTTCATTAGACTTTTAAATGGTCGTCCTAATTTGCACAGTAAACAAAGACAAAACGAGCATAACTGCAACAGCAGTGGCCATTAGTGGGATTTATTTTGTCTGATGAGGCTCAGAACAAGTCCTAATTATTAATGAAATCATGATGCTTCTTTTAATGTTTATTTATCCATTGCGTACTGCATTATGTCACATTTTAATAAATACTATTACATTTTACACATTTCAAATTGTCACGTATAGCTTGAGGTTAGGAATCTAATTTCTAACTTGCCATCTCCCAATAGTCCTAATTCATAACATCAGTGATATTTAATATAAATCCAAATTGGCAGGAGTAAATTAGTGCGTCTATGTATAAGTGTGTGCTCTTTTCCCTGCCGTGGTGAGGGACTAATTTTACCTCAACATAAGAAACTTATGTTAAAATCTATTACACACATTCACTGATTTTCATATTTCTTACCTGAAGGCTTTTTTTTAAGTTACTTATTCAGCCGTTTCATCTTGGCATGAGCCGTGCAATTTTACCACAAAAGCCCGAAGGTCTCAAATCCAGTTAGCCTGAGGCTGCAGCTTTCAGGATATTTGGAGGTTTAACTCTTAAACCGCTGCCATGTACATACAGAAAGCAATCTCACTCCTAATCTAGCAACATAACAGATGTTTTATCGTAGGGCACAATGTACTAAAATTGCTCAATTCTTATCGTGCATGAATCCATGGGCCCGATCTGGCTTGTGTCAGCAGTTCAAGGAGGTGATGGTGGTGGTGGTGATGTAATGAAGCCAGGAGTTGCGCATTTTTTTTTCTTTTTTTCTGGTATGCTTTACAAAAGTGCTAACAGTTTAAATCAGTTAATATACCTCTCTGAGCGTTGTGCCTCTGTGTGTATCAGGTGAAACAGACTCCAACAGGACAAATATTATAAGGGTTTCAAAGGACCAATAAGCTGTAACTGCAAACAATAATTTTCATGACAAGTTCAGATCAAATACAGGCCTAACCATCACATATGCTTGAACCTTCATGTGTTAAAAAAATAAGTAAATAAGTAAATTAATTAAATCTTGTTTGACTTTTAAAGCATCATCATCATCATCATCATTATTATTATTATTATTATTATTATTATTATTAAAACAAAAATCTTTCATGTTCAGCATATCCAAATTTCCTGCTGGAAAATGTTTGCGTTCTTTCTATAGCCTCTCTCTCACTCTCTCTTTTGTCTAACTACAAGGATACAACTGCAGAGAAATTGAGCTTTAGACCTCCACCCAGCTCCTGCGTTCTCTGGGGAACATCAGCATGCTGGAGCGAAAGTTCACGTCCCATATACTGTGGTGCTGTCAATACAAGGCTACCCGAAGCTCTATAAGCTTCCTTTGCTATATCTCGAAATTTCCGACCTCAGCAGTTTCTTCGGCAAGGACACGTGTTACTATTTAGCTTGTTCCCGAGCGCGCTTCTATACACGTTCCCATTATGTAACGTAGCCCACAAGCACTTAAAAAAGATCTTTTAATCCAAATAAATTCATAAATAACAGCAAAAAGTGCTGAGCTGGACATGACATCGACATGCCATTACAATTAAAAGTTCACTCCGGTAAACTGGGTCTGTAACATCCTTATATTTAAATATCACTTTTCCACGTATAATCAGAGGCAAGGCTAGAAGAAAAGAAGCAGCAATTTGCTTAGGCGACAATCTTGCATGTAATTACATATTAGAGTGCGAGATGAAGCTGTAAAAGCGGACACACAATTTATTCTACGTTTTGATTTAAATATCACGTCTACATTTCAATAATGAGCTGCTTAGACAAGCCAAAGTTTCATAATAATGGTATGATAATTAAAGTTCAGTTTAAAAATACCGTGCATTTATTTATTTACTGCCTGTGAGGATTCAGCTTTAAAGAGCTCTTTTGTCAGGAAAAAAAAAAAGAACAAGGACTTTTTTGGAAAGACTTTCAACTTAACCACTACAAAAGACAAATCTGCAAAGTTAGACAAAGACGTTTTCAACGTATATGCACATCATCTCTGGGTCACAATGTGCCAAATAAAAAAAAAATATATTTTTTTTTTAAACTTTACTTTGGGGCAAAAGAAAATTCAATTCTGTCCCGTGCTCGTCAGCATGACCGGAAGGCATACCCGAAATTTCCAATCGGAGTGCGCTAAGAGGTTTTCCTGAGAAAGTAAACTGCTTTCTACTAAGAATATGACCTTCCTCTGTAAAAGTGCATGGCTTTCAGATTCCATCTACCTGGAGTGGTCATTGCCTGCAATCAGAATGCTCAGAATAGCCGATATTGGAGGGGGAGGGGGCACTACAGACCTGCAACCTAGCAACTCTGAAGTCTTTCTTTTTTTTTGGCATTGGTGAAAGCTTCCGTTTTGTAAGAGCAGCTACCAAACTTTAAGGAACTAAAGGAAAGAAAGAAAGAACGACTGATAGCATGCTTGATGCTACTCATTGTGGCAGGTTTGCTTTTAAAAGGTTTCTTGTAAACCATGGACCAATTACAGGATTCCATCACTTAGTTTTTGTTCCCGGTTTGCACATATTTAGGTACTTTTCTTTGCTAACCAAGAGTTACGTGCAGTGGTGGTACTTGTAAAAGGAAGCAAATCCTGGACTTAAGTAAAAGTAGAGATGAAATATTACTCAAGTAAAAGTAGAAGTCCTCCAGTTAAATTTTTCCTTGAGTAAAAGTACAACACCTTACTGTACCTGTGCTGTTTTCTTCACATCCTGCAACCATTTCCACTTCTGATTTCAAACACCTGCTTTTAACAGAGGAAAGGCAAATCACACAATTACATATAACAGACAGCAGGTGGTCAATATTTCCACTTAAAATGCTACACACCGCTGTGGTTATGTTGCATGACGCCATGCAGAAATGTACTGAAGTAGAAAGTATAGATATTTGCTGTAGGATGCAGTGGAGTATAAGTAAAAAGGATCCTTTAATAAAACAACTCGAATAAAGTACATATACATGAAACATACACTTTTGGACAGTAAGAAAGAGGTACCTTCCGCCTCTGCTTGCGTGGTGAAGAACAACACTTATTTGTTGTTCTCTGGCAGAAATACCAGCAGAAATGAGAACATTGTTTTGAAGAGGGATCAGATCTTTACAAAAAAACAAAAACAAAAAAAAGAAACTCCTCGGCAGGTAAACAAGGCCAAAAAAGAAAATTAAAAAAGGGGTTCATTTGACTTTCACTATAAATTACACTTCTGTTCAAAGACGATTTAGAACTGAAGTGGTCTCTGAACAGGAATAACATGATATTGGTGAAAAAAAATCAGTTTAAAATATTCAGTCTTCTCCACTCAACTAAAAGATCTGGTATAGCACTAGTGGATCATTTCTCAATACAGCCAGTTTTTCAATACATAAATTTTTCATCTTTTTTTTCCTTCCACCATTCTTTACAACTCATTCTTCCATCTACAAATTGTCTCTTACTATATTACATCTAAACAGGACATCCAGCTTCCTACTAAAACCAGACAAAGGAACAAGGCACATGCACAACACCCACTTCAACCTATGAATTTTAAACAGCTCTTCATCTTTTCAAGCATCATCTTAAGCAAAAGAGAGAAAGAAAAAAAATTAATCAAACCAAAATGAACAATGATAGCAGCATGACAGCCAGCTTGGATGAATGCGAGTAAAACCCCGAGCTCGTGGCTAGGTGTGAAGTTTGCCGTGGATGCACACTGCCTCCTTGAGGCGACAAGCAAAAGCTCAAGCTTGTTGCAGCAAATCCGTTTATGTGTTTCAAGTTTAGGGTCCAAAAAAAGATTTACTTGACTTTCATCCATCAGTGGGTGGCATACACAGATAATTGTGGAGGAGATGGACACACACACATGTACAGAAATGCGCGACGCTTTCAGGACCTAAATGTTACTCGTTGTTCTTTCCGCCCACACATCCATTTGAGACGGCACAGTCACATTATGCTTTCCTCTAGGTCTCTCTCTCTTTTCTTTCAAATGTTTCACAGTTCAAAGCTCAAAAGCAAGTGAGGTTCCATGAAAAAAAAGGGTATTGAAAACACAATCTCAATTTGTGTTTTTGTGCAGTTTCTGCAGCCTTTGCACTAATCCGATTTGTGACCCCAAAAGGTTCCACGATGTGACCTCAAGTGCTCAATGAATCTACAGAAATAAAATGGGATAAACATCAAAAAGTCAGATTTAAGCGCCTGCTTTTAAGTAACAAGAACAAATATATTTGTCTGATGCATTAACTTGAATATTAAACTGTATTCTTCCAGAGTGAAGCTGTAAAACCAATGTATTTATTTATTTATTTCAAAGAAGACTTCGACCACAGTATGTCATGAGACTCTCAGCTGCAGTAAATCATTTGAATGGTGCAAACATTTTAAAGAAGGCCGTACAGTATGTCCGTGAATGACGATCCAGTGCCGGCGGTTCATAGCCGACTGCAGTCGTTCACGTGAACATTCACAGAGTGAAATGGCTGATCCTTGACAATCGACGGAATACTTGTCGTGAACTTCTGGAAAAGACGCATGTCTGCGGGAAACGTACACACAATCATTCACCAAAAAAACTTGCACATTACAAGAACTCGGCTGGGAGTTGTTGCCACATCCCCTGTACAGTCATGACCTCACTCTAAGTGATTTCCACATGTTTGGGACATTGAAGGAGTTCATGGGAGGAGTTCACGTGTTTCAGACGTGAAGCAGGCAGTCTGATCACAGCACTGGCAAACTGAGAAAACTTTTTACCTTGATGGTATCCAAGCACTAATGAAAGAGTGGGATAAGTGTATTAGTGTAGCAGGGGATTATATTGAGAAATTTTACTTTCATAACTGTGTTCGGTGATTTTAAAAGGCCCCATTTGACTTGGATGCCCTTTGTAAATCGTCATTGCCTGAAAACAATGAAACGCATCACAGCTATTTAATTAACCAGGCATTAGTATGCCGTGCATGGTTTTTCGTTTCAACTTCAGAAAGAACAAACTGTGCTTGTTCTTTAATAAGTTTTTAAAAAGTGTGTTAGTGTTAACACTGGCCAATTACTGTGACAGGAGAAGGCCTCAGTACAGGACGTTACAGGAAAACAATCAGCTGATGAACACAGCAACCCTGTCGTTGATTATTTTCCTATAACCAAGGAATTTTTTAAATATATATATTTTTACTAGCGTATAATCCAGTGTAGTATACTGTAAAAGGTGCAAACGAGCTGCTGAGGTTCACAAACATGAAGCTGTTCCAATGGAAGAAATGCAAAGGGTGTGTGAAAGGAGGGGCCTAACCGGTTATAATACTGAGAAAATAAAAACGGCATGGCGTACCACTGCAAGTGCTTTACCCATCATCCAGGAATCCCGCATTCAGTGGAAATGTCTCAGTATAGCTCCCTACCCTAAAACTCTAAACTATTTCAATTATAAGTGTTTACTAAACATTTAATAAACTTGCAAGCAATGCTAAGCAAGTGCAACATAAAAAAAATAAATTAAAAAACCTTGCCGTTGTTTGTTGCTCATCAAGAGATGTGAATATTTCATGACCACACAATTAATAACAGTTTATTAAACTCACAGAATAGGAAAGCAACAAATGACTCTCATCAAGTTGATTAAATCCGACATGTAGTTCTCACGCAAAAATCACAGAGAGATGACTGCCAAATTAGCAAATTAGCTAATACTCTCTGGCTAGCCCGACTTGTTGACTTATTCAAAGCTGGTAATCGCATTTGGATCGAGCATGCTCATAGGATTCCATGCCAACATTGTTTGATTGATTTTTCATAAGAATGAGGCATCGTTTCTTTTTAATTGTACAAGTCGCATGACGTGACCCCTAAACTCTAGATCACACTCCGAGTCTGAAGCTGGTTTAAACACAACGCCAACGGTGGCGGATAGGAGAGAAAAAGAGTGGTAATGTGGATGGAATGTTGAGCAATTATTATAGCCTTTGTTATAATATACGCTATCTTTTATTCTGTGAAACCTATACAAATCTGTGGTAGATCATGAGATATGTAGCTGTTAAATGTAATACATTTAAAGGAGCAGTTTCAATCGTTCAGTCGTTTCAATCCAATCTACTGTTAGTCAAATTCAGCGACTATCTCTTCACAGTATGCCAGCTGTCCGTTCTGAGTGTGGGCTGAGGGGAAAAAAAACAACAAAAAAAAAAACACAAAACAAAGAAAATGGTGCAGACAATGCCACACAACACAAATCCAGCCAATCAGCAACAGGGCACCTTTATGTAAGAGGAGTTTTATATTAATATTAGTTAACTAGCCCAGCTGTTAGTGTAGTTACCTTGGCAAAGAAAATCTTTGACTTCTAAGTACGCACTGAATGGAGGAATGGCTTCATTGTTTGATGGCTTCATTGTTTCTCCTGGATTGTTTTCCCTAAAATAAATGAACCTTGTATATGTTCAAGAAACACAAATCTTGTTCGGAGAGCATGGAGGTCCATTTCAGGAAAAATAAAAACAACACAATGACTTTAACAGCCAATCTATTGTACATTAATATTTTATCTATATTCATTTACTGAATTTACACACAACTTCGGAGTTCAATCTTTACATTCTTATTTATACTTAGCAAAAACAACAATTAACAGGATTTTTTTTTCCTGCAACGAGGGGCATTCGAGGAAAACCGGGACTTTTGATAGTGCTTGATTGGTGCTAGTGCACTTTAGTGCTTGCATAGTGTAAAGGTAAAAAGATTTCTCAGTACGCTGGACACATGATCGGACTGCCTGCTTCATATCCGAAATGCTGGCCTTCCAGGAACTCCTTTAATGCCCTTCAGACAAGTGGAAATTGCTTTGAGCAAGGTCATAACTGTTCTTTCGGACGAGTTCCTGTAATGAGGTAGTAGTGTTGGTTAATGATTGTGTGTACAGTTCCCACAGACAAGTTATCTGTCGATTTTTTTTCAAGGAGAACGACTGCCGTGGGCTCCAAGCCACCTCGTTCACTCATTCACCATACTGTGCTTGAGGTCATTTGTAAATGCCAATTGTTTTCACGCCTTCATTTATGAGAAATTTGGAATGTCTCTACTACATTTAAAAAAATGAATAAATAAACAAAACAAACAAACCTTATAGTATAATTTGACGTTTACTCCAGAAATGTAAATACAAGTGATATACTGACTAGATTAGTGAATGTTGCTTTTAACCCTTTTTCTTCTTCAGAATAAATTTTTTATTGTCTGAATTACAAATATGCAAAAATGCAAATAATTTTAAAAAGAATTGCAAAATTATTTTATAAAATTAATAATTAATCCTTTTTAAAAAATATTTGGATAAAGTTACTCATCGTTGATTAATTTGTGAATTTAATTACCATTTCCTGCTTTATATTGATTATAATTTACAGAAATGTACTTTATTGATTTTGATTATCTTTTATTTATTGTTTTACTCCTGAGACCATGTACACTACTATAAACTAACCCCAAATATATCATCAACTACGTAATTGAATAAATATATTTTATTTATTCAGTATTAAATACTGCTAAGTATATATAAATATATAATTTACCATCAAATTAAAGCAGCAAATACTTTTTCTGCACCTCACTTCCTGATGAAGATTAAACCAATAGCCACATATTTTTTGCTGAAGGGGGCATGGCCTCGGATTTCTCTCTCCCTCTCTCTTCACCAACTGATAATTAGAAAAGTGAATCCATCGATCATCGCTTAAAGATGGATGCTAAGTGCTTTCCATTAAGCTTTGTGGATTGTGCATTAGTCACCATTACAGCGTATGGCCTCTGTTCTGTCACTGAGAGCAAAAAAAAAAAAGAAAAGAAAAGAAAAAAAAATAAACTCTCCACTTAGAACAGTTATCAAATAGTGTGCTGCTAAATTGACTGTATTGCATAACACACGTCTATAATGGCGTAAAAAGCCTTGTAGAAGCATCCAATTTTTTTCTTGTTTAGTCTGACAAATTCTATCAAAAAGCTGTTTAAAAAAAAACATTTAAAAACTAGCTTACCTGGCACACCTAGGATGTGAGATGGTATGAAATATTTACCACCTATTCAGTTTACTTTGCACAGTGCTACGCGTGTGTGAAAACATACAAGGGAGAGCAATTAAAAATTTCCACACCTAGAGCGGCTTCGACATGACTTGCTATTTCAATTAGCGCGACTGACTAGGAATTTATTTCCATGCAAGAATAATTGGCCATCCGAAGAGTGATTTAAAAGCCAGTTCTGCGTGCCTGAATCCTAACCTCGCTCAGCATGCGCAGGGAAGTTGCCCAGAATTAATTTGCCATTGCCATTTAATTTCATGCTGCCTAGCATTTCTCATGCATGAAAGCTACAGCACCGGAGTACGAACGTCGGTCCTCTGTGTGCAGGACTGACGAATAGTCACCCTACAGATGTTGTGGGACTGAAGGGTGTTAAAATAAAAGCTGCTGAAGCATTACAGCTGAAAATTCACCAACAATTATGCACTGCCCTTACACATGCCACTCGTTCGGTAAACAAAATGCGAAGCAGAAACAACAACAACAACGCTACACAGCGAAAAATGGTCTGTAGCACTTGGCTGCTACAAGCTGTAGCATTACATTAGCATTACATTTGACACTTCAGGTTCTGCCATGAAAAAATTATGCAGACCACATATTCATTCATCTTTTGTAGAAGATGAATGAATGAACAAAATGTTTTGCATCATGTTTCCCCATAACTCATATACCTATTAATTGTACAACACAAGAGGACACAGTTCATGATGCGCATTACTAGACATGGTCAGTTGACAGAGTGACAACAGCATTACAGTATTTGCAACAACTTTACTGTTTTTCTTTTATTATTATTATTATTATTATTATTATTATTATTATGTTTGTATAAACTTTTTTTCTGCTTCTTTAATTTGTCACACGTAACTAATTTGTTGTCACTAGAACTGTTTAAATAAAACTTAAACTGTGGAAAAAAACATGAATGCTCTCAATAATTGTTGGTTGTTAACATTGGTTGCTTTATATGGATAGTCCATTTAACACTATTTGCAAGGAGAAAAAAATATATTATATTATTTTTAAATATGACAAAATTGGTCTAATAAAAAAGGTTTCATCTAGAATAGAAACTACTTAGTGCGCCATGTTTTGAATAATACAACGAACGCTGTCCCTTTAGGGCTACATAACACACTGTTTATTATTATTATTATTATTATCTTTACTACAATATTGGCGTAAAACAGCCACTCAGACTTTTATTCTGAATTAATTCCAGATTTGAAAATTAGGGACAATATTGTCTGAGACTCTGATTTGCATTGTGATGATCGCTCCAGGCCCTTATTGGAGGTTAACATGGAATTAAACATCTGCCATGCACAATTACACAAATGGTAAATGGCTTTTCCATATAAAGAACAAGGACAAGTGCTGATACCACTGTATGGTATGTTACAACCAAACTAGTGTACCATTAAGGATAAGTAAGAAGGGCATTAACCATTAAGGTTGCTAACCTAGCCTTCTTCAGCTTCGTTTCGTTTAACTTTAACTGCATCGCTAAATATTGATGATGTCATTGTGAACTAACATTCTTACACATATTCTTCCCTTTTTTTGTTTATAAGAAGTAGAAAAAGCATAAACAGGTGATAAAATCCCAAATGTTTTCGGTCCCTGCAATCTGATTGGCTAGAAATATGAACTTCCTCAAAGGGTTAGTTCAGGGGTCAGTTTATTTAAAGCAATAGACACAAAGAAAATCAAGCAACTAGAATACATGATATGAGTTGCCTATCAATTATGTCTTATATTATTTTTTTAATGAGTATAATATGTGAACTTTAAGAAAAAAAAATTATAAAGTAAAAAAAAAAAATTATAATAATAATAATAATCTGTAAATATGGTGTGTACATTTTTAAAGCTCAACTTCAGCTATATGACTTTTTAATAAATTCATTTGGTTCTTTTTCAAATCAACTTTTCATGGTTAGCAGTAAATCATTTGAACTCACACTGAACCTGACCAGGCGGCTACTAAAGATATCGGCTGTTATATCTAGGTCACGTCCCTAAACCTTTCAAGTTGGCAGTTATTAAGCCGCTTCTTAAAAAATCTAATTTGGACGC
>JAOVVA010000041.1:4961619-4972122 GCA_028565275.1 Leiocassis micropogon
GCTTGCTCATCAGAGACATTTCATTCATCATTCATTCATTCATCTCATTATTATCTAGACACATTTTTCTCACACATGCACACTTCCAAAAATTTTTAAAAAGTTCTTTCATTTTTGTGAAGCTGCTTTGAGACAATGACCATTGTTAAAAGCGCTATATAAATAATAATTGAATTGAATTGAACTGTTAATGTTTGTGTTCACAAGTATAGACGATAGTGTCCTTATCCAACACTCTGATGTCATAAAGTTCTCAGAACAAGAAATCTACTTTCATTTAGAGCCACTTTGTTTTTTTTGTCAACTAAACAGTGATATCTGCTAATTATATGGATTTTTTTGAAATCCTGAAATTCTGTGGAGTGTATACCGGGTTGTAGAATACATGTACAACTCTCTAAACTCTGGAGTGTCAATAAGAACTAAAAATGTTTTTGAAGATTTGCAAAGAGCAATAAAAAAAAAAAAGAAAAAAAAAGGTGCCAATCTAATCTGGGGAATTAAGACATTTCAAGCCTGTAGAAACAAGTCAAGCCTTACTCGCTCAGAAGCTGTGAATCGGAATGAAAAAAAAAAGTAGATTGAGAAGCACTCTCAGTCCTTACGTTATGTAATCTACAACATTTTTTGGGGTTTTTTTCTCAATCCACAGGCAACCATGAAAGTACGAAATGGAACCATGTCTGCCTTATAAAACAAACCAACAGCATTATTTTTATTCTATCCGATATCAAATTCCATGTAGAAACTGTAGTTTATACAGATTATAAATATAAGGTTATATAAAAATTAATCCAGGCCCATTCTGAAGGTTCATGTTACTTTATTCTACAGCTAGCTTTAAATAGATAAAACATCCAAGCCATTGGTGTGTCCTCACGCTTTCAAGCTCTACAAGCCAAAGATATATCCAAATCACCATAACTAAAATGAGGTATGTCATGGTTACAAACTGAGACTCGACATAAATAAATGACAGGAAAACATGAAATGTTTAAATGTTTAAAAACTACTGGAAGTTCACTCTTTTCAGGCACTTGAATCCATCAGCTGAGCTTTGGATTAGCAAGCAAGTAAATTGCCGGATTGATCCGAGCCCTTAAAAGGGCTGAAGAAGAAAATGCTTAGTATTTTTCTCAGCCATCGGCTCCTTATCGAGTTTAGCCTTCGGGTAGAGGCTTTCACCAACACAACTTAAATAGGGCCTTAAAAAGTACAAATGTGCAAAAGATGATATACTGTATAAAGACTATATATTAAAAAAAAAAAAAAATAGTTGTGGTACTATTTAAGGAAAACGAATAAGTGATGCCAAGTGTATAAATATGACCCTCCCAAAGTTGATTGTTTTCCTATAACAGATGAAATTTTCTCTTATTCTACAGAAACATCTCACCAAACTCTAGCTTTCTTATTTAATCAAAAAAATGTCAGTTTACCAATAAACCAAAAAAACACTATATATAAGCTTTATGCACACTAACATCACATCTCTTTATTTCTAGATACACAATACACACTGCTAAAATTAACACATCAACATTGTTTATCAATTATACACACCAGTAAACTGATGGACAGGATCATGGGTACCCAAGGCTCACCCATGCCAATGGGGACTGGTCCAATCCCATAAAAATAAATTAATTAATTAATTTAAACAATGAATAAATAAATAAATTGCTGAGGAAAAAAAAAAAAATCAATCCTGGCTATGACAGAAAGACACCAGAACACTCAGTGAATCACAGCATGCCGTGTATGGGACTTAGCGGGCGATGAATTAAAGGTTGATGATCCACCCTTTTCCGAACTCCTTAGATCCCAATCCGATCAAGCACCCATGGGATGTGCATGACAAACAAGTCTGATCCATAGAGGCCCCAACCCACAACCCACAGCGTGCGAATAATCCACTGCCAACAGTCTAGTGCCAAACATTGCAACACACCCCAGAGGACCTGCAGAGGCATACCCAGAGGGGTCAGAGCCACCCGGGAACCCAAAAACTAGGTCTTTTTTTCAATTTTTTTATGTTAATGGTTTTAATGTTATGACAGATCTGTGTGTATATTTTTTCTATGTTCATTTTGTTACGTATTTATTTATTTAAGATCATCGTTTTGTCGAAAAAAAGTTGTGTAGAACTTTTGTGTCAAAAGCTTCTTTTCTGCCGCTGTTCAGGATAAATGTCTAAAAGCCTGTCTCTAAAAGCCATGTGCAGCTGATTAACCGTGTTTCAGGCTGGTTCAAGTGCAGTTTTCCATAAAGTTACATATTTGGCTTCAATAAATGGCCATAAAAGGGCCATGCTCTTCAGGGAAAAAAATAATGTTTTTAAATAAAATGGTATCCAGGACAACATGTGAGATCAAAACTTCTGTGACACAGTCACAAGTGAGCGCTTGTTATCCTCCCCCCCCATTTTTGATTTAAACACAAAATCGAAAGAAAAAAAACATTTATCCATTTGTATTTAAGAAGCTCTAGCACTTTCCCCCCCAGGTGTGGCACTGGCTTTATTTGAGTCGTTACAATTTTCCCCTAAAATGCCACGCCTGTTGAAATATAAAGCGTTAAAATGTTTCCGCTAGTCGTGAAAATACAGCGTGACTCTACGGGCTTAAACCACGGTAACGAGCCCATTAGCGAATGTTAAAAGCACTTAACGGCATTTAATGATTCTCCATTAAGCTTTTGTCAGAGCCAGTCATAAAGATCAGCAGGAACCCTTTAAACCCATCAACAACTTTTTCTCAGTTATATTAATTCTATCCATTTAAGCAAGTGCCAACTTCGATAATGTGCCTGTATGCGTTTTGTAATACGGAGTCAGTTTCATAATTGATTTGCTATCATACTTTCTTACAGGTCATTTATCCATAGCACATGTCTGGAGCTTTATGAAGCATAATGAAAGACTAATAAACACTTCAAGTGGAAAAAAAAACAAAAACGTCCACACTAAAGACTGCATTTACGTGAAAAATCAGAAAAAAAAAATCATCTCTTTCACCTGTCTGTCCTGTTTAGTTCTTTAAACTTCCTTGATGCGTAATGAGTAAATAATAAAGCGTCGTTATTCTTCGCATAATGTGAAGCCTCGTGGGAGACAATAACCCATGTCTGAAGCCGAAACACGTTCCTTTAGTCAGCATATGCGAATAACAAGCTCATACACATCCGAAACAAGTCATCAACCTTCCTGAATGAGGATAGAGTAAACACTATGAGCGCTTGACAAGTTGCTATGTATTATTCAAACGATGCCTTCAGCATGCACAAAAAACCCAGAAACAATCCGCTTTAAATCGGAGACGAGGCCCGTCGATCACGGTGGACCACCCGGGAAACCAGCCGCAGCTCTAGGGAAAGCAGTCATCACTCTGTTTCCAGTCAACGCTCAGGTCATGAACGACTTCAAGGAAGGAACATAACTGACATAAACAAAAAAGGGAGAACATTTTCATTTTCACTCATTTTTAGTTTAAAATTTAATGCTTTAAGGTGAATTGAGTCACTGTGTGCAGAGAGTCATCCGCCTCATCATAGTGACCTCACACACAAAACTTGTACATCATCACATTTCAAGCTTAGATGTGGAGGGAAAAAAAATCCTTAGGAAAAAACTACTTTCACAGTGTCTGACAGAATCATTATCACATGAGGGTAAATGTGGAAGATAAGACAAGAAGCAAAATCTGAAATGGGAATGATTCAAACGACAGACAGGAAAGAGTTAGTTTTTGCCAAAACCTAAGACATTTAAGTTTTACGAAATTAACTTTTTAGTTGTTTTAGAAAATCAGATTTTTTTACCTGCCCCTATTTTGATGTTATATAGCAAGCTCAGTGCTTAATGCTCAACTCCGGTTTTTTTCTCGCCTTATTTTGTTTAATTTGTAGGTCAAAAATGTGTTTGGGAAAAGCATTAAAGCGGTGGGAAATACTTCATAAGTTCTCAAACATGGATGTTCCCAGTCCTCGTGTTCAGATTGGACAGGAATATGCACTTCCTCAAAGCGGTGTTCAGAGTCAGTTTATTAAAATCTATATACTGTACAATGAAACAGCATGTTTGTAAAACAAATGAAATAAAATCAGAATCTGAGTCGCATTGGGAAAAATAAAAGACACGTTTTACAGACATCTATGGGCGGAAATATACTTGCTATTAAACCATGTACAGTCAACTGGCAAAAGTCGTGAGACACTTTTACATGAAGCACACAAACATAGCGACACTCAAGGTACTTATTATATTTACTGTTCAGTGATAAAGATACCTTATACAAGAGGGGCTAAAGTGCTGACCTGGTTGCACAACGTCATCTTTCCACCATTTTTTTTCCCCTTTTTTTTTTTTTGCAGAGCCTGCTGACCCTGCTACACCGTCCCTTCTGTTTACATGCATATTGCACCTTGGCGGTCCTTCATTTCTGAGGATCGTGCAGAAGCTACACACCAAACAAACAATCACAGGATACACGGGGCAGCCACCATTCGTGTACATATGTGGTGTGGTTTAAAGCAATTACATTTCTGCCTCGAGACTTATTTTAATAGGACTTTTTTAACGAGGAGTATATGTGACCTTTAACAATAAACTGTGTTGTTCATTGCTTATATTCTCTAAAAGTCACTGCTATATCTAAATCTATTCAAGAAGCACTTAAACAGCACTCCGAACTAGAATCGTCTGCTCTGTTGTATAAAAATGATTTGGGAAATGTTATACAGACTCCATCACTTTCAATTTTCATACTCCGGCATCACATCGCTCTCTCAGACTCATGACCGCTCACTCAGACGTCCTGCTGTAATTCTTTCCAAAAATGTAACATCTTTTATTTAATCAGCATCAGCTTAACACAAACTGAACCCTAGTGCTTTCAGTGAGTGTAAATAGAGGCATACAGGCACTAGGGGGCAGTCAAACACAACAAACTGGTGCATCACTAGGCCTGAACTGCAACACTAAAAGTGAGGCAAGTTCATATTCAGCGGGTTTGAGATTAAAAAACAAAAGTCCAAAGTGCTTACCAGCATTCACGATGGCATCCACTTCCAGGATTGTAATGTCTCCCTTGTACAGAGAGACTTTGTCACACAGCGAGACAGGGTGCTCCTCTTCCTCGTCTGGATCTAAGGGAAGCAAAGGAACAATTCTTTTTACTTTGTCTTCTCGACTAAGTCGACATTAAACATCAATATAAAAGTCTTTAACAGTTCCTGTATCTTATTATCTTATTACGATGGAATGTAAATGTTAAAAGCTATTGGATTTCTGGCAATATATATATTTTTTTTTAATGATTCCGTCAATAAACGCCCTGTGAAAAATGCAACATAAACCGTGCTCTGGTTCTGAAATATTACACGTACATGAAAAATCAATACACCATATCGATTTCACTTCAACTCAACAAGTGAGTGAATAAAAAGAGAATAGGAGGATGTCAGAGCAAAAACATTTTTTTATACATTAAAATTTACCTTGAAAATACGTTATTTAATATTCTGATTTGAAATCAAACACGGCCAAAACATTAGGCACGCACCTTTAACGTCCACGCGATCCCCTAGTCTTTCCCTTAATACACATCGCTCCTTATGACGTTAAGAATATTTGAGATAAAGCATGAATTAGCCGTGATTAATCACCCAATCGATGTGAACTGAGTTACTATACAGTGCGCTCAGAGACCATGCTCTATTATTTGATAATTATACAGAATTACAGCAGAATTAAACTTCAAATATAATCAGCTACAGAAGCTATTCACAGAAAGAAAGGAAAAAAATCAGGAACAACATTTTTTTTTTAATTGTGGAAAAATTCTAATCATGTTATATTATATACAGTATATTAAGCAAATAATCTAAAGTGAGCATCTGATTTCTTTTTTTAAAATGTACATTTTAAGTGTATTCCAGCTCGCCAAGGAAAAGCAAAATATCAGTGCCTCCAGACAAAACATTTCAGCGGCTTCGGTTTCCTTTAGGAAACGTTTGACTCTTAAACCTGTTTTCTAACACATTAGCAACTGAAACTGACCGCCCTCTGCTGAGGAATGAAGCAGACAGGACCATCATTAGCAACCTGACAGCAGCTCACTGCAATGGCCTCCTACTGACATCCTCCTGGAGCTCCAGCCTCTCTGCTCTACAGAGCATTCACTCAAACACCAGCTGCTTCAAAAAACAACACCACTGAACAGCACACTCTTCTAGCATCAATTACACAAAGAGTGCTTCGAGTTAAAATTTTATTTGTCACATACAAAAGTATGATGTGCAGCTAAATGCTTACATGCCAGAGAAATTTAATAAAGTGTAAGGTAGGTTAAATCAAATCAAAGCCACACTAAAATCAAACTGAAGTTTGCAGAAATAAAAATAAAACGTACAAAGAAAAAATAGATAAAAGATAAAATCTCCATAAAATCTAATCAAATAATTATGGAAAATACAAGTAAAAACAAGAAATATTCCGGGATGTGCAGCATCTTTTACTATCCTCCTTGCCTTGGCGCCGCTTGCTGACAATAGAGTGCAGGTCAGGGAGCCTGGTGCGGATAGTTCTCTGTAAAGCTCGTCTGGCCTGCATGGTGCTGTTCCCAAACCAGGTTGTGATGTTTCTCATCAGGGTGCTCTCAGTGGTGCAAGTGTAAAAGTTTCTAAATAACCTTGGAAGGCAGTTAAAGTCTTTCAAGCATCTAAGGTGGTAGATACACTGCCAGGCCTGCTTCACCACAGTGTTTATGTGACAGGACCATGACAGGTCCTGCGTATTGTGAACACTGAGGTACCAGAAGCTGCCCATTCTCTCCAGAGGGGTCTCGTTGATGCCAGGGGGTTGTTGGTTCCTGTCCTGCTTTGTACTGAAACCCACTATCAACTCCATTGTCCTGCTGACGTTCAGGAGGAGGTTGTTCACCTGGCACCAGTTCTCCAGATTTTTAAATCTCCTGCAGGGAGGCCTTCTCATTGTTGTCAGAGATCACAATCACAATAACGGTGTTGCCAGCATACTTGATGATGGTGGAATTGGTAGTGGACTCGCAGTGAGTGCAGCAGGGGGCTGAGGACACAACCCAAAGGGACTCCAGGATGAGGGAGGCTGAGACATGCCTGTGGTACACCAGTCAGGAAGTTGGAGATCCACTGACACATAGGTTAGTCCCAGGTCCTTCAGCTTGGAGGGAATGATGGTGTGAAAAGCTGAACTATAGTCAAGAAACAGCATTTAACATTCATCATCGGTCGATTTATTTTGACAGTATGCAAACTGAAGCAGGTTCCACTGAATCAAGTAGTGAGGAGATTAAGTCTCTAAAAAGCTTTTCAAAGCACTTTTTTACAACTGAGGTAAGGGCTACAGGACGCTAGTCGTTGAGGCAGGCAGGATGGGGATTATCTGGGACAGGAACAATAACAGACTGGTTAAAGCACGAAGGGATTACCGATTGTGACAAGGAGAGGTTTAATATCTCCATGAACACCGGTGCTAACTGGTCAGCGCAGGCTGCAAAAACCTGACCTGAGATGGTTTCTGGTCCTGATGCTTTCCTGGTGTTCACCATCCTGAAGGCTCTCCTCACGTCATTCTCCTCACGTTTTTCCTGTGTTAGAATTATTTGTTCTTTAATATTTTGTTTCCTAAGAGTCAGACTTTTCTGTAGTTTTTTAATGCAGGTGGATAATCAGGCCAGTGATTAGTATACTGGTGATGCTGAATGCTGAGTGGTTGAAACAGACGAGAGGGGAAATGAGGTCGCTGCTGAGGCTGTTGCATAAGCAACCAATTTTTAAATTGTATCTTTGGGCACTCTGCAGCCTGCCGCAGTTAAAGGTTTGTTCGCTTTTCTTTAAATTCATCTGCATAATTTAATATGAATAACTGGGGGAAGGGCTCAGGAGCTTTGCACAGTACTGTAATTTAGTCAAAATTAAAAATCACACTTTTTTTGACAAATGAAAAGATTTTAATTTTTATTTTGATGAATATTAAAGTGTATATTGTTGTACACAAAAACACAATAAAATGTTGATGATAAGTCTGATTGTCTGATTCTGAATGAGATGATTTGGTACTCAATTCTTTATTAGTTGCTGTTTTCAGTTTCTTACCTTTTATATTCAATGTAAAATGTCCTTGGGTGCTTGAAAAGCTCTTATAAACAAAATGTATTATTCCTATTATTATTATTATTATTATTAGTCAAATTATGCACACAAACACGTTTGAATTAGCAATTCTGCAAACATCAAGTTCAAAACACTGCCTTAGGCAATATTTAACGCAGTGTACTGTTTGTTGTTTTTTTATATCATGATTATTCCTACTGTTGTCCCCCAATCTCTTTGATACAACACATATTCACCATTATTCTAAACCCTCCACAGCCTCAGTGTCAGAAGATAATCTAATTTCCTGAAACCGTCACAATCTTCATAAATTTCCACTTTCATTTTTTCCCCCCATAACACAAGTTGTTCCAGTTCCACCACACTAAGCCTCATGAGGACACAACATATATTTACATTTGGCAGACACCATTATCCAGAGCAACTGACATTTTATCTCATTATACATCTAAACAGTTGAGGGTAAAGGGCTCAACTGCTCAACTGTGGTAAGTCTGTGGTGCTGGGGTTTGAACCTGGGACCTTCCGATCAGTAGTCCAACACCTTAACCACAGAGATACATCTGAACTCTACATCTTACTTTTCTAAATCAACACAGAATAAACACCCTTATAAAAAAAAAGTATGCATTTTGTAGATGGTTCACAAAAATTTAGGCTGCTATACTGTATACTGTATATAGGCTTTTTTTTTTTAATAATAAGGCATAAATCAGAATCATCTGAAATCTTATTCTTAAACCTCTTGATGAAAAGGTGACCATGTAGTTTAAGCATTGTCTTGTAAAAAAACAACACTAAAGTTTGATCGATTTGTATTCGATCTTCACTGATTCACTTTTCCTGCTGCCTTATGCTGCTTTACCTCTACAGTGGTGCTGTCTCCAGGTGAGAATCTTGTCCAAAGGCAGGTAGTTGTCCCCGTAGTCTTTGCGTCTTTCCTCTTGTCCGAGGCCAAGCAAGCGCTCTGCAAAATGATGTGGGAAAACAATACATAAATAAAAGAGAGGAGTAGGGAAACAGGCTTTCTTTACAATGTAAAGACACTCATTACATCCATAACATTGTTGTAACATTGTAACATTTTTTTTTTTAATGTCAATGCCTCTTACAAACCAAACTAATCGGTTTGGTTTGTAAGCACCCGATATAATATCACAACACCAATGTGGTGATTCGATTTATATTGCAATTCTGTAGGTATTACAATTTTAGAAACTTCCCGTTTCTGTAAACATTTTTTTTTTTATATTTCTAAACTTGCCAAATAAAATATGTTCCTACCAAACAGGATGCTTTGCCACCTGCCAGTGTGTAAATAGTTTATAGTGCACCAACTGAGGAATTATAGAGGAATTGCAACTTTTTTCCCCATCTCAAAAGCAAACGTATAAATTAAAAATAAAAGTTTTAAAAATTTATTTTGGAGTCAGATACATGAATCGCCAATCAATTTTTTTTCAGCCATTGTTACCATATAATATTCAAATCTCCTAAGCAAGTAAACAAAGTAGCATCGAACGTAAATTACTAGTCATCTAACATGTGAGCAAACTTTTGGAACAGGTGTAGGCCTAGCAGACTGTGATGAATCTGGTTGAAGCCCATCATAAGAATATAATTTTGGATGTGATTGTATGGCAAGAAAACCTTAAAAAAAAAAAAAAAAACCTGTGTGAACTGTTTTGTTGTTCTCCAGGCTCTCTCAAGGTGAGAGAGAGAGAGGAAATGTCTTCACCAATTTCTTTTACTTCATTACCCTGTTTAAAGGTTTGGTGCAAAGACGCCGTTGTCCACTGATTGATTTTGACACGGCGATATAATCGACCGCTCTGTGTGAGAACAGTGCACGGAAACAAAGCCAAAAATAAAGGAGCGCTGTTTTCTTAGGCTGCCAATAATAGAACAGGACTGCTCTCTTAAAGAGTGCCAATAATTCTTGAGTTCACTATATTCCCTTCCCACTCATGGTCTGTTTATAAATCCCAAATCTAAAATTGTACTCACACACACTCACACACGGCAGGAGATAATAGCACATAAACAGATAACTGAAGGTCGACCTCATAATAAATAATATATAATAAATAAACCATTTACACAAGATCAGGAGAACGTACTGTATCTCCTGCATGTGAGACAGACGTTGGACAATGACAGTAAATAAGCACGTGACCAGGATTTCATGCTAATCAAGGCAACACACACTGGATGTCAGCATAACATGTAGATTAATTTAAATAAACAAATAAATAAATAAATAAATTTAAAAAATAATAATAATTAAAAAAAAAATATATATATATATATATATATACACACACCCATATATACACACACACACGCAAACAT
>JAOVVA010000041.1:4982412-4996697 GCA_028565275.1 Leiocassis micropogon
ATCTTTACCAGCGCATTGACCAGACACGATACACAGACTGTTTGCAAGACGCCAGATTTCACTATGGCTTTAACTCTACCTATCTCCAAAAAGTCACCTCATACTGGAGGCATGAATTCGACTGGGAGAAACAGGTTAAGGTACTCAACAAGTACCCGCACTTCAAAACTAACATTGAGGGTGAGCTTAGATTTATGCAAAGTTTTGGCAAGAAAACAAATTATCCATCAAATGCTAAGGTTTTTTTGTGATACATTCTTGAAATACAAGTAATAACGGTGTGTTTGTTTATTTTGGATAAAAGATTCTTGACTCCACATTTATATCACTTATTACTATATTACTTACAGGTATTGATGTGCATTTCATTCACGTGAAGCCCGTCCAACGTCTTGGGCAGAAAGTTATTCCTCTCATTATGGTGCACGGCTGGCCTGGTTCCTTCTTTGAGTTCTACAGGATCTTGCCCATGCTCACTCAGACTGACGGAGACGTCGTCTTTGAGGTCATCTGCCCCTCCATCCCAGGCTATGGGTACTCTGAAGCCCCACAAGTACAGGGTAAGACTAGAAAGATTTTACACAAGTCACAAAATGAACACAGTTCTTAAAGGTTTAAACTTTATTGCTACAACAGTCGAGTACATTTGGCAAATTAAAATGTTAAACAAGGCCATATTTATGTAATGCCACAAGCAAGAACTAAAGCACAAAAAGGAACAGTATATGTGTCTTCATAAAAGAAAATGCGGAATCTATAAGCATACAATTTGGGAACAGCGCCAACCTCATTTGTTTAAACACATTTCCTGTGACCTGCATTCTCACCATTTTCAATGTCCCAGGATTCAATTCCGTGGCTGCTGCCCGTATTTTCCACAAGCTGATGGAGAGACTGGGATTCAGTCAGTATTACCTACAAGGAGGAGACTGGGGAGCACTAATCACCAGCAACATGGCCCAGATGAAACCTGAGTAAGATATTATAATACACAGAGTTGAAGAACATACACAACTGTTTCATGCCACAGCACGACTCGTAGCCCACACAGTGAGGTCACAATGCATGATTTTTATTGTAAAGCAAAGGAGAATTGGTGACCTCCTAGTGGTAAAACTTTAAATTTCAGGATCAGCCTTCCAAAATATTTTAGGCAGTTGCCATGTGTTTAAGGAAAAAGAAAATAAAACGAAAAACATGTGACATAGTCCTGCCCTGATTTCAGGCTAACGAATCAGGCTTTGAAAAATAAAATGCAAAAGCATGAGTGTTATTGCAAAGCGTGAGGCGCCGTTTTCTACTTTAAACTTTGCTATCAGGTGGTCAGTTTAATAATTACATTGATTATACATTGCTAGTAAGTACTGATGCATATAACATTTTAATTATCATTTTGACACCATTATTGCATAAACAAAAGCAACATAATTCAATTTGGGAAATACATTATAATTTAGATAGAGGGGTACTCATTAGGCATTCAAAATGCATGTGTAAATGAAATATCAATAGTACTATATCAAATTACTAATGTAAATGTAGTTAAATAAATAGTTGAATTTTGAGCCCAAAGTTGCACATACAAGTTGGAAATGTTAATTTAAATTCATTACATTGCCATTGTGCATGGTATGTTTACATTTTAATTATGACACAGCAAAAAAAAACATTTAAAAATCACCTCAAGACATGGTTAATTAATGTTTCTGTATATAAATAAAGCTTTTTATTCCTTTTGCCTACATTTTAACATCACAGGAATTTTAATATGGTCTTTTTTTGTCAATCCTTTCTTTGACCAAAGGTGCGTTAAGGGCTTGCACCTTAACATGATCAATGCCAGAGCAGGAGGCATTAAAACCACCCTGTCTCTCATCATCGGCCGTTACCTGCCCTTCCTGGTCGGTTTCACCAGAGAAGATGTGCGGCGCATCTATCCATACATGCAAAAGACCGTGTATGAACTACTGAAAGAATCTGGATACATGCACATCCAAGCTACCAAACCTGACACTGCAGGTATTATACTGTGACTTTAACTTAGATTGTTCTGCACAGCCACAAAAAGGGCGTGGCTGCAAGCTTGCATGTGTGCCAGTAAGGATTGAACACTGTGGAAAAGATTAAAGTTAAGAATGTGGCTGGTAAGAGTTGGTTAATGTCACACTGTAGCCTAGGCTAATTGGGTGGAGTTTTGTCTCCTCTGACAGGTTGCGCGTTGAATAATTCACCAGTCGGCTTGGCTGCATACATCTTGGAGAAGTTCAGCACGTGGACAGATTTTGAGAACAGGGACCTTGAGGATGGGGGATTAACAAGGTAAAAGAGGATTTAAAAAAATGTGAGCGCTTACGACAGTGAATGCACTGAGGAGGGCTTATAGTCCCATGAACACCTATCGTGTCTTTAGACTTTATCGTCGCTTTTGCCTTCATGTAGGAAGTTCAGTCTGGATGATCTTCTCACCAACATCATGATCTACTGGACTACAGCCTCCATAATTCCATCAATGCGCTTCTACAAAGAGAATTTGTCAAATTATCAGAGCAGGGAGGACTATGTGTAAGTGGAAAACTATGCCATACACGGATTTGTATGCTTATTGTGGCTGCTTTTGCATGGAGTAACTTTTGCCCATGTTGGTTTTGTCTCCAGGATAAAGGTCTACGTACCGACTGGACTGGCAGCGTTTCCACATGAACTGCTGCATTGTCCCTGGGCCTGGGCCGCCACAAGATTCACAGATATTCGCTCTTACACCTATATGCCCAGAGGGGGGCACTTCGCAGCCTTTGAGGAGCCAGAACTGCTTGCTCAAGACTTTTTGCAATTTGTAAAGAAAGTAGAAAGCAAGAAGGCTAAATAATTTGCTTACGCCTCCTTTGTACACGGTACTTAAATGGCTTTAATCTTAAATCATCTAGATATTATATAGATCACAAATTGTTTGTCTAGTAGTTGTTTATTAATTTACCTGAAAAATGTCTAATCAATTTATATTCACTATAAAATAATTACTATTAGACATGTTATAGTTTATCATAAAACATACTTTAATAGAATAGTTGCACATGTTACCTTGGGTAAAATAAAACTACATGGTACAAAAGTAAAACTTCAGATGGTCATATAATTTAGACATGTTATGTTGATCACACATTTTGACTGCTCTCTCAGAGAGATAACAGACATTGTAAATCTATTTTCTACCATAATAAAGATATGTTTCTCCTTAATAAAATGTAAGTAGAATGTAAGTAGGCACACACATTAAAGTTGACAGTAACTGCTTAACAACCATATGTGAGTGCATGACATTTTATTAAATTTCAGTTCCTGAAACATAAAACTGAGTCGGTTGAGATTTTCCATCAGGTGGAATCCATCAATCCCTGAAATTTTAGCACCATGATATCCCCTGGCTTTAGTCCTGTCATTTATTGAAACCCTTAATAGTCACAGGGGTTTGAAACCAGATATAATCATCACAGTCTGTAATGTCAGGTTTCCTTTGGCCACTTTCAGACCCATCACTGGCTAACACTATCACCTGCCTCTTTACCTTTGCGGGAAGCCTGAAATCAACTTTAGGCTTGAACCATTCTACGCCACAGTCCCGATGAGCAAGCGCCATGACCGTGGTGCCCATAAGGCGGACTGGCTTAACGTCAGAAAGCAAATCCGCAACAAAAAGGGTGCGAAACAGCCGCCTCAAACACAGGGAAGTTCTCAAACTTCTGTCACTGCCTCCCTGCACCAAAGCCTCCATGTTGATCTCGTATACCTCTGTGGGAAGAATCCCAGAGCTTCCGAGCATGAAGAGCACACGGGGGACGTAACTGAGGGAGAAGAGCACCTCCAGGTGACCAAGCACCTCATCCAGGTCTCGCAGTGTCCGCTGGCACCGCTGCCAAGTTGAGTCTCCTGATTTGATGGATTTCCTAACGACTCCTTCCTCCAACTGTGGGCAGAGAATAGTAGTCCTGTCCTCATTAGTCTTGTATTTGTACATAATAATATTTTTTTTTTTTATAGTACTGTTCGGCTTATTCTCTGTTTAGGTGTTTTTGATTCTCTCACCTGAGTGTTTGCAAGCTGCTGCTTTTGGAAGAAGACCATCTGGTCATACGTCATGGGCAACTGTTGTCTCTGGTAAAGGACACATTTAAGAAGCTCACAGACAAATCTGCAACAGCCATCTTGTGTCACGCTCCCTGGAAATAGCACGTCCACGCGACCCTCCTCCCGGGCTCTCCTCACGATCTCCTCATCGTCGGTCTCGGATGCGGACTGCTGCGCAGACACTTGCCTATCATCAGACTCCTGCTGGCACGTCATGTGAAGACCTTCAAGTCCCAAATGTATTTCATTTAGTTTAGGATATTTGGTATGCTTAAAACAGCTATTACTTTTCACATATTACTTTTTCAAACTGATTGGTTTGTTTTTGTAATAATAAAAGTATTGATTATTTCAAATGCTTGTATAGGACCCTTTTCAAAGCTCTAGTACCACAGTACCTTTTACATGACAGTATCTAATGTAATATTAAATAATTTTACTGGTTATTACAGTACAATTAGCAGCTAATTAAATTATCAGTAATTTTCATACTGATCAACGAGTCAGCGAGTGAAACACCTGAAACGGAAAACTTTTCGACAACTGTGTTTGAAGAAACCCATCTGTCTGACTTTAATATGGTCTGGTTGTTGGTGCCAGATGAGCTGGTCTGACTATTTCTGAAACTGTGGATCTACTGGGATTTTTATGCACAACCTTCTCTTGGGTTTACAGAGAATGTTCTAAAAAAGGGAAAATATCCAGTGAGAGGCAGTTCTGGAAATGAAAATGCCTCGTTGATCAGATGTCAGAGACAAATGACCAGCCTGATTCAAGCTTATAGAAAGGAAACAGTGACTTAAATAACATCTTGTTACACCCAAGGTACGTTGAAGAGCATCTCTGTACACGGCAAGCCTTGAAGCAGTTTGGCTACAGTAGCGGAAGACTACACCGAGTCAGCTAAGAACAGAAAACTGAGGCTCATGCGAATTCATATGAACACCAAAATTAAAAACCAGTAAAAATGTTGTCTGATCTCATGAATCTCGATTTCTGCTCCGACATTTAGACGGTATTGTCAGAATTTGGCTTAAACAAAGTGAAAGCACGATTCCATCCTGCCTTGTATCAACGGTTCAGGCTGGTGCAATGGTGTGGGGGATATATATTCTTGGTACACTTCGGGGTCCTTTAGATGCCCCAGCTTACATGAGTATTGTTACTGACCACAGACCATGTCCATCCCTTAATGATAACAAACGCCATGTCACAAAGCTAAAGTCATCTCAGACTGGTTTCTTGAACATGACAGTGTGAGTTCACTGTACACAAATGGCCAAATGTTTTCTGTGTGTTGTGCATGTTATTGTCTCTAAAAGCTTCTGTCACCAAAACAAATTCCTTGTATGTGAAAATGTGCTTGCCATTAAAGCTTTCTGATTCTAATTAAAACAAAAATCATAATAGAATCACAAATTCATGATAGAAAACTGGCATACAAATTAATTTCATTTCCAGGTCGTAATTGTACCAAAAGAAAAGGGAAATAAGCTGTGTAAGAACATGTTTAGGATAAACATTTTAGGATTTAGATTAGTTAAAAATTAGTGTGCACCACGTGACACACCTGGGATAAGCCTAAACACCTAGCTAGATTAGTTCTATCTAAAATCAGCAGACTCACTCCTCTCCTGTTGGCTCTCTGCTGCTCGGGTGCTGTCTCTGTTCTCCTTCGTGTCCTCCCCTGGTCCATTTTCAGACTTGTCCTCCTCCCCGGCAGCTGTATGTTCCACCCGAGCTTCGCCCTGACTCTCGGCCACACACTCCGGCTCTGGGATAACAGTCATAACGATTTCTAATCCCCCTTCTTTTCCGAATCTCTCCTCGCCCATAGCTCCAAGTGTTTGAATTGAATTTCCCCCGCTGATGCATCATGGGAAACACGGAAGCGGAAGTGCTTTTTTTTGGAGCCGCAAACGTCTAGGCTGTGTCTCAAACCGGAGACCTATGCTGCTGACTCCTATAATTTAGGAAGCTACATAGTGCAGTTCCGCGAGTACGTCAGCATGTTGCTAGGTTACCGAAACACGCCAGCGGTTTCCAAAAAAGGAAAAAAAAAAAAATATATATATATATATATATATATATACTGGGAAGGAAAAGAGATTAAATTAAATAGTTCCTGGTTAGAAATAAAACCATCTTCATAACGTAATTTCTTCAAAATGTTTTCCGTTGCTATGTTTACAGGCTGTATTATGGGATATGTAGGATAATAATAATAATAATAATAATAATAATAATAATAATAATAATAATAACACGACAGCTGCTTTTTGTTTTAAGGACGTTTTATTGTTGTTACACATTTAACAAGATGAAACAAATCATGAATCGAATCCACAAAAACGCGCGCGTGCCTGCGTAGGTGCGTACGTGCGCGCGTGTAACTTTCAATCATGTGTCCTGAAATACAGTACAAGTAACTTTTTAAAAATAATATTAATCGTCCAAATGTAGTATTAAATAAATACACATAACGATACTCTTTATATAATACGTATAATACATACTTCCATCATTTTCTTTTGATTCTGTGAAGCTGCTTTGCGAAAACAACCATTGTTAAAAGCAATAAAATAAAATGGACTTGATTAATATTAGCAGATTAATTATGTTAATCAATTATGTTGGTCAATTGTGTTATTTTACTCAATTCATTATGTTTTTCTCAATAGTTAAATGGGTCATTCTACAGAAAAAGTGGAATTTGGGTGATAAAAATCTTCTTAAATGTATTTCTTCTTTCACAGACAGAATTCTTTAATTGCAATAACTTTATGAATCCACACAAAGTAGAGCCTAATGCATTTTATTTTTTACATACATGCAACTGGCGTTAACTGGTGTTACTTCTCTTCCTGGTAATAGACAATTTAGAGAACAATCTTTCTAAAAACTATTTTGCATCATGTCTTCCTTGTGTAAGACCACATGATTTTTAATCATGTCAAAATCAATTAATTATTAGATGTAATCCAATTTTTGGCAGCTGAAGCGAGAAAACTGACATAACTTTTGCATTTGTCCAGTGCTCTTCATCTAGTGTCCTCTGATGTAGGAACAATTTTAAATTGTCAAAAGTATTTCAAAGGAAAACTCTTTCTGTGTAACAGTAATATCAGTGACATAGTGTGAGATGACTGATATTTATTTCATATTATTCGTTGTAATCAATTATTGTTTCATGATTTTAGTGTTTCACTTATATAAAAAGATAATAATGTTACTGTCAATCAGATCTGTCAATCAAAAAATCTTTAGATAAGAAGTATATGGTTCCACTTCTATTTATATATGATCATAGTGACAAGCTTTTTTGAACATTAAAGTAAGAACATGTAGATACTATAGTTTCTGAACATATACAAGTTATGTGTTTGTTATATACATTTAATAGATTTTAGTATCAGCAAAACAGCACTTTCCACAATTTTTGTAGAATGACGCATGCACATATTTTAATGGCAAGGTTATGAATAAATGTTTCTTTTAGAGGTGGTATGATGTCTAGTCAAAGCGACTCGAGGTCATGTCTGCAGATAGGATATGGCGTGATTTATCTGACACATTGTTATAACCAAGGACAAAAATCTGATTATGTGAAAAAACATGTACAGTATATGCAGTACTTGTACATTCTATCTGAAAAGTATTCAGACCTTTTCAGAATTTATAAATGTTATTGTTAAAGTGGATTACATTTACCTTTTTGCTATTAATCTACACACAATAGAGCAGTGGTAATTCAGTGGGTTAAGCCTTTGGGTTTCTGAGTAGCACAAGTTTTTGATCAAGGCCCTTAACCCTGTCTGCTCCAGAGGTATCATATCATGGCTGACTCTGCGCTCTGACCATGTGAACTCTTCCTAGACTTGACCTACGCTAGATGAGCATTGTTCAGGGAGCTGACCAAGAACAAAAACTATTATAACAGAAGTATAAGGAGTTCTCCATGGAGACAGAAGAACCTGTTGGCAGAGCAATTATCTTAAAATTATTCAATTAATCAAGCCTTTCCTTTATGAAGTGACTAGAGAGAAGTGCTGTGTCAGGCAATTAAAGGAGAGCACAAGTTAAAAGGTTCTCTGGTCAAATGAGACAAAACAGTAACTATTTTGGACTAAACTTCAAGCACCACATCTGGCAAAACAAGAAAGTAAAGATTTAGCACTTTTAGCACAACAGCCAGGACAAAGATGTAGTGGCTTTAGGATGAAGCCTGGTCTTGAATCCCACAGGCCATCTTTGCAGAGACATGAAGGTGGCAGTTCACAACCCAAATTCAATCAAATCTGAATCTTAAAATAATGTGCCTAAATGCAGGTAAACAAAGTTTCTAGAGATAACAAAAGAAGCTGTAATTAGTACCAAAGACAATATACCGTACATCCCCTATGGCTCATTGGTCTTGGGGTATGATTCTTGCTTTGGCTGCGAGAGGTCCCGGGTTCAAATTCCAAACGAGCCCAGATTTTACACTGAATAGTTTCTTTACAGGTAGGAAAAAACAAATAGATCCCAAGAACACTGGGAACTTGGTTCTAACTAGGTTCCTTGGTCCAAAAAGGTTCAAAATCCAGGTCCACTTTCTTCTCGTGTCTGTAGATGTCTATAATTTCCAATTGGAATAATAAACACCTATCTATCTATTTATTTATATAAGCTCCTACAAAGTACTGAATAAAAAAAAAGATGTTTTAGTGGTTCCGTGGCATTTCTAATACTATTTTTTGACATTACTTTAATGCAAAGTGTATTGTCTTTAAAACGTCAGTGTCATTAAATAATTTTTTTCCTTAAAAATAACATTTTCTCTTTTTGTATTTTCTAATGTTATAGATAAAACTACCATTACAGGCAGGATTCAATGCACTAAATAAAACTAAAAAAAATAATAATAAATACTAATAAAAATATGTAATGAAATATTACAATGGAGTTTGGAAAGTGTGTTTCAGGAGGCATAAAAATCCTGCTTAAGTTTGATGTTGGTCAGGGTTGCATCACAAGCAAAGCTGGTCAAAGTGTTTAAGGTCTACTGAACATACTGTAGGTCACAGTTCAGAACACATGGCATTGTAATAAGTTATTTACTGCTAAAATAGAAGGTTTAAATGCTATACAATGGTTATGCTTGTTAAAATTTTTTACTATATCTTACTTCAACAAAGTAGAACATAACCATTTAACCACATAACCACATAAACATTTGGCTTTTTTGACTAAATGATGGACATTTATGTTGTATGTCGGTAATAGTATGTTGCTCAGCAAGTTTCATCTGATGTGGTTCACAGTGTTTGTTTTCCATGGTTTCAGCATTTGTACACACTTTCAGTACATTGACAGCCAATTCTAGAGTCTGTTGGAAACTCTATGCAAAAAAATTATTATAACTTCATTAAATGTTTTATGTGCTAGGGTATTTTTTTTTTAATAATGGCAAAAAAAAAGTGTACAAAAAAGAATTTAAAAAACTGTTAAAAATTAAAACTAAGCCTACTTTATAAAAAAAACATTAAGTAATAAAATGTGCTAAAAAAACAGCATCCATATATGGTACTGCTGTTAAACAGAAAACCAAAAAAAGGCCTCTATATAATTAGGAACAGGCTTAAACAATTGAATGTTTAACATAATCCTCCAACATTTCATTCAAATCTGTGGCCTCGACCTGATTGAAGAGAAGTACTGTACACTGATAAAGCTCCAAGGTTGCAAAGCACTGGGTATCTTTCTGTTGATAAGTGAGAAATGAGGTTTTAACAATAAATCATGTGGTATACATGCAAGAATTTCCATTAGATCTCTTGTTTGATCAGGCACAATATGTACAATTTATCATTTTCAAAAAGATACTGTTTATAATTTTGCCTTAAACAAAATGATAAAAAAAACACATGAACACATTCCACTTTGTTTTCCAGACATGCTCCTCCCATTATTATCAGTATTATCCTATAAATATTTACAGTTTCCCAAGGGAACTGCAGTTTCATTTCACAGGATTAAGCTTGGAACTTAGTAATCATGTTTGTTAAGGTTCTAGCCCTACTCTTGGCATTCTCCGTGGCTGTGGCGAGCGTTGCTATCGTTGGAGCCCCGTTGGAGGTAGACATAAACTGTCCAGATGTTCGAGATGCTCTGCAGTTCGCAGTCACTCAGTATAATAAAGAGAGCAACAAACCATACACCAGCCAATTTGTTAAAGTGATCAAGGCTCAGAAACAGGTAAGATATTTTTCTGATTTTTTTTTACTTTACAACAAGAAGCTTCCATTTACCTAATTATTAATGGAGCTAATTAACACTGCGCCTACACCTAGCCTAAATCTGACTTTATCCTCAGTAACCAAAAGTAAACATAACATGGTCCAACCAAATCTCCCCACTGGGGTCAAAACTGTAAGATATTCCTATATGGGGATATTTCGTCCCCAAATACACAAAAATATCCAAGCTAAAGATGTCAGGCTAAAGGCTCAGGTTGTGGAATATGATGTCTCGACCAAGTAGGCACCCAAATACTTTACTTACAACCAACCATGCACACTGGCCATTTAATTCTGAGCCAAAAATGGCCCAAGTATAAGGTATGAGTAAGTTGAGGTTGTATTTTGAGAGCACAGCATTGCTGTCTGTGTATCTGCCTTCCTAGTATAGGCTCCACATCCCTGACAATGATAAATTATTTACAAAAGATAAATAAATTAATGTGTTACTTTACTATATGAGCAAAAGTCTAACTGACGTGTGGTCTAAAGTTAGTGGTGATTCTATGTATTTTCTTTCTTGCTTTAGGTTGTTGCAGGTGAGAAGTACATCTTCACTGTTCTGATGGTCAGGTCGTTCAACTTGAAACCTGGAAGCCCATGTGCCATCAATTCAGACCCAACGATTCCACAAGTTAGTTACATAAAATTTTCAGATTTATGCACGTTTAATTTACTGTATTTGTTTTTCTACAAATGCTAAATCTTCTGCCTCTTTGTCACCTCCTTTAAGCCTCATGAATGCACCCTTACGGTGTGGAGTAGACCTTGGCTGAACAGCATGATCCTGACTGAGAATACCTGCTAAGAGAGACATTCAGCAGCCCCGATTCTTTCAAGAGATAAATCAGAAATGCTAATCAAATGTTGCTCATTGTGCGCCATTGTGCCACCTCACATAAATAACTATTAATATTAATTTCTGCTTTGGATTTTTTATTCAAAAGTTTTAGGCAAGATACGTTTTGGGAACCCATACACTCTATAAGTATTTGCATGATATAAAGTTAATATTTTATAAATATATATATAGATAAAGACATATTATTCACATGATATAAAGTCAAAGTTTTTTTTTGGTCTAAGGCTATGATCAAAGATCAGCATTATCATCTAGTTAGTGTGAGAATTAGATTAGATTAGATTAGATTAGATTCAACTTTATTGTCACTGCACATGTAGATACAAGGCAACAAAATACAGTTAGCATCTAACCAGAAGTGCATTTTCACAGTGCAAAATAAATTGCATATATAAATAGTAGATAGAGAGGTAGATTAGTTACAATCTGTGGAAATGAGCAAATGATTACAGGTGGTACAGTAAGGAAGTTATTGTATACCATGCTAAAGAATTTTGCATATGTAAACATTATACAAATTCGAATCAAATTCAAATTTTATTTGTCACATACACAGTCATACACAGTACGATATGCAGTGAAATGCTTAGATGACTGCTCCTGACCTTAAAATAAAAGACTATTAATAGAAAATAAATATGTGAGGAAGGTAATATAATAAGTGCAAATGAATTATATGTGGGTTCAATAGGAATATAAAGTGTTCCTATTTTTGTGTCACAAAAATTCATAGCCTGAGGCTTTCTGTAAAATCAGAAAATGTTGTGAGATTTGTTTGTGTAGATACAGGGTTTGTTGGCTAAATTTATTTCTTCATTAAAGAATAAGCTCATACATAATTATTTTTTCATGTCAGTCACATCCACCAATGTATAACATGTTAATGTGTGTATCTGTCTATACTAGCCAATACATTCTTAATGACCTATTTCTTTTTTAAATTAAAAAATCATTTTGGCACACCATTATTAACAACAACAAAAAAGACCGTTCTGAAATGAGGGAAAATGTCCAGGATTTTTCTTAATTGGTGTGACAGTGATTTCAAAAGCATGAGCGAGTAGCCTGAGAGCCCAAAAACGTGAAATGATAAACTTTTAAACTTTTACGCCAGTAGGGCCCCCAAGAGCTGAAAAACATTAAACTACAGCAGTGTCAATGTGCAGGTCTTCAGATTATTTCGAAGATAATGGTGATGAACGCTGATTATAAAGGCTCCCTGCAAATTGTTGCATAGATTCTGGAATTGGCCCTGGCTTCCAATGCACTGAATGTGTATTCAACATTTAATGATAAAAATATGTAGAAAATGTAATAACTACCAGTGGCTGGATGTATCAAAAGGTATATGAGGTCTGAACATATAAGCAAATGAAATAGTTATTAATCTGATACCAGATTTTGCAGTTAACCAAAAATCTCTTTTTGGTTGAAAGATACAGCATTGCAAAAGGCTTTCCAACAGTGCAAAGGGAGTTAAGAAGGAGGAGCTGCATCATCACAAGGTATCACATCCTGAGCAAGAGTCAGGCAGGGACCAGACACTGATGACAGTGGATCTGGATCTACTGTAAGACATTAGGCCGTAGGAATCACACCGCGCTCAATCAGTGTAACGATTGTCATTTGAATAGGACTTATTATGATGAAAAGTCATTAAGAGAACATTACCATGAAGAACGAGCCCAAGACGTTCAGTCCTTGTGTTTCTTAATACAACAGAGAGACTATGAATCATTACACAGAAGGTTTCTACCCAATTCTCATGAACATGACTAAATAATTACTATAGATAATACCTGATTACAGTGGAGTGAAGAAGGGCCTTTATATTTCAGTAAATATGAAAACCTTGTGTAGACTGTGCTCTGTGTGTTGCATCACAGAAAAAGGTGATTAACTTGATAAAGGTCTTGAATGTGGGCGACAGTGCAGAACGCCCTATGTTGGAAACCCTATGCAAAAATTTGCAATGGGTCTCTCCAACCAGCATTCATCACCTTATCAGTAATCTGAGAGCCTGCACATTGCCACTGCTGAAGTTTAAAGTTTGTCAGCACTTGAGTGCCACCTACTGGCCTGTGTCCCCAAGTTGGTGACAAAAGTAAAGTAATAAAATGTGCTAAAAAACAGCATCCATTTATGGTACTGCTGTTAAACAGAAAACTGAAAATGTCCTTTATATAATTAGGAACAGGCTTAAACAATTGAATGTTCAACATGATCTTCCAACATTTCCTTTAAATCTGTGGCCTCGACCTGATTGAAGAGAAGTACTGTACACCGGTAAAACTCTAGGTTTGCAAAGCACTTGGTATCTTACTGTTGATAAGTGAGAAATGAGGATTTAACAATAAATCATGTGGTATACATGCAAGATTTTTCATTAGATCTCTTGTTTAATCAGGCATAATACAATACAAAGGGGAGTTAAGAAGGCAGAGCTGCATCATCACAAGGTATCACATCCTAAACAAGGGTGAGGGACCAGACACAGATCCGCCTCTTGCTGAAAGGTGAGGTGATGACAGTGGATCAGTAGTAAGACAGTAGGCCGCAGGAATCACATTGCCATTGCGCTAAATCAGTGTACTGATTGTCATTTGATTAAGACTTATTATGATAAAATGTCATTTAGAAAACATTATAATAAATAACATGCATGAGACATCCTGTTCTTGTGTTTTCTTAATGCAACAGATAGATTATGAATCATTACAGGGAAGATTTTTACCAAATTCTCATGAACATGACTAAATAAATATTACAAATAATACCTGATTAACGTGGAGTGAGGAAAGGTCTGTATATTTCCATTATAGTCTTAAGTAGATAGAGTTATCCAAAGCCTATATCTCACAGTTGACATTTGAGAAATGAGGATTTGACAGTATATTACATAGTATTACTGATAGCAAAACTATTCGGCGCAGTTCTGGCCTAACTTATACAGTGGTGTGAAAAACTATTTGCCCCCTCCTGATTTCTTATTCTTTTGCATGTTTGTCACACTTAAATGTTTC
>JAOVVA010000041.1:5003363-5017237 GCA_028565275.1 Leiocassis micropogon
ACAGCATCACCCGGGGTTCGAACCAGCGCTCCCCGGATGATAGGGCGAGCGCGTTACCACTGCGCCACTCGGAGGCTCAAAATTAACTTTTAAACAAAAATAATGGTTTAATAGAGATGAACTGATCGATCAGACAGTGAATGGAATTGGCTGGTTTTCAGTTTAATTAGTCATGACTGGGTGGTCGGCCGGTTGGCACAACAGAAACACACTTTTATGTCGTTACATTATCAAAGAAAAATCATGTGTGTTAAAAGCCTCTGCTCTGTAATTTCTCCAAAGTCTGTGAAAATTTTTTTGTCTTAAACCCACACTACTTACAACAGCCTCAAAACACATTGAGGGCAAATTAATCAAAAATCATGCGTTCTAATGCACACACACCCGCACACAATGCAACCTGAATGCTTCCTGTCAAGTTTTTTTTTCCTAACCCTTTTGAGGCATTTTAGGTTACTGTTAACCTAAAAATTAAACAAAATGTAAAATTAACAAAATCAGGAGGAAATGAAGTATCAAATCAGGATATTTATTAAACTGTGATGCTTTATAGAATCAAAATTTTAACTGAATAAGCACGAGGTATTGTGATATCGTATGAGGAGGTGATGGGTGATTCCCATTTCTAATGGACAGTGTGTGGAAGAAACAGAACCAAAAGCTCGACACAGCATGGCTTTCTCCAAAAAGAAAAAAGGAAATTAGACCATGAAAACTAAACCTTTAAAGATGAACGGACAGATCAATATATGTTTTTGTTCTTATATTCAACAAGTTCTGAAACCGTGGCGATGATTATAAGCAGTGATGATAAAAGTACCACTTGGAGACAAAACATGCGTCGTTTAAGCAAACGATTAAACATGCACTCCGAGGTGAGAGCATATAAAATACCTGAACTGAGAGCCCAGTATGTCAGAGCGACCAGAGTCCTTTCACATTCATGTACAGCTCAGCAGACTAGTAAGTAGATTAATTACACAGATATATTTCAAGTGTTTGTTTATTTAATTTTGATTATTATGGCTTACAGCTAATGAAAACCCAAAATTCAGTATCTCCGGAAATTAGAATATTACTTAAGATCAGTTAAAAAAAAAAAATTTGATTTTTAACACAGAAATGTAGGCTTAACGAGAAGTATGAACATGTACAGCTCTCAGTACTTGGTCGGGCCTTAGCATTAATTACTGGAGCAGTGCGGAATAGCATGGAGGTGATCAGTCTGTATTACTGCTGAGGTGTTATAGAAGCCCAGGGTGGTCTGATAGCGGCCTTCAGCTCCTCTGCGTTGTTGGGTCTGGTGTCTCGTGTCTTTCTCTTCACAGTACTCCGTAGGTTGGTTGAGTTTTCTGGTTAATCAAGCACAGGGATACCGGGTATTAGTTCTTTTGGCACGTGTCAAGTCCTGCTGGAAAATAAAGTCAACATCTCCATAAAGCTGGTCAGCAGAGGGAAGCCTGAAGTGCTCAAAAACGTCCTGGTAGATGGCTGTGCTGACCTTGGAACTGAAAAAAAATGCAGTGTACCAACATTAGCCCATGACATGGCTCCCCAAACCAACACTGACTGTGCAAACTTCACACCAGCAGCTTGGATTCTGTGCCTCGCCTCTCTTCCTCCGGACTCTGGGACCTCGATTTCCAAATGAAATGGAAAAGAGGACTTTGGCCCACTGAGCAACAGTCCAGCCCTTTTGTCCTTATCCCAAAAGATGTCTCTGACGTTGCCCCTGGTTCAAGAGTGCCTTGACACGAGGAATGTCCTGGATACATCTGTGTGTGGTGGCTCTTGAAGCACTGACTCCAGCTGCTCTCCACTCCTTTTGAATCCCCCCAAATTCTTGAATGGGCTTCGTTTAACAATCCTCTCAAGGCTGTGGTTATCCCTCTTGCTTGTGCTCCTTTTTCTACCACATTTAATCTTCGTGTCAAGTCAGCAGTCTTTCTCATGATTGTGTAGCCTACAGAACCAGACTGAGAGACCATTTAAAGTCTCAGGAAACCGTTGCAGGTGTTTTGAGTTAATAAGTTGATTTGGAGTGTGACACCATAAGTCTCAAGTATTGATTTTTTTTAACAATATTAACATTTTCTGAGATACTGAATTTTGGTTTTTCATTAGCGATAAGCCATAATCATCAAAATTAAAAGAAATAAACATAAAAACATTTATAAATCTGAGTGTAATTAATCTGTATAATGAGTTTCACTCTTTGCATTGAATTACTGAACAAAACATTTTTGATGGTATTTTAGTTTATTGAGGTGGTGCACCTCTATTAAACAATAATGAAGGAATTGATTTTGGAGTCTGTGTGGTGATGTACACAAAAGAACAAGTATACATAACCGGTCCTAACCTATCTTTCAGCCACAAACAGTTGTATAAGCATTTAACCGCATATCATTACTATGTGATAAATACAGTTTAAATTTTAATAGATTTTTTTTCTCTATTAGACACAGATTGTAATCGAATACAGCATGTTGCTCAAGGGACTTAAAGGACTGGTGCCTGCTGGCTCTCAATGAATAATAGATATATTTTTGTTGTTCTCAGGGGCCAAGCCCACGACTGTGACCCCTAAAGCTCCGGCTCAGAAGAAGCAAGAGAGCAGCAGCAGTGAGGAAAGCTCAAGTGACTCTGAAGACGAGGCTCCAGCGAAGGTGTGATCTCATTTGTCAATAATACACCATCAACTTTGGGGTTCATGAATCGTAGCGCTTTTGAGACATAATTTTGTTAAAATATTGATGCACCTCGTCGCCTGTAGAGAGACTTCTGATGCGTACAATTACATCTTCAGAGGTTTTAATGTATTTCTGATTTGTGCATTCAAGGGAGCAGTAAAAGCCCCTACACCGGCAAAGGCTCCAGCTCCGGCGAAAGCAAGCAGCAGCAGTGATGACTCCTCGGATGAGGAAGAGAAGGCTCCGCCCAGTAAAAAGCCCAAAGCAGGTACAGGTTTTCAAAGCACTGAGTGGGTTGAAAAATGCCCATGTAGAGAAAGTAATCCTGTCTGCAATGAAGGCTGAGGTGTTGCTTCTTTACTTGTAGGTACGTACAGTGCGGTACCTCCACCTGCAGCTCAGAGCGCCCCAGCTAAAGCGGCTAAACAGGACACATCAGACAGCAGTGAGGACAGCAGTGATGAGGAGGAAGAAAAGAAAGCCCCTGGTATGATTCTATTAATCTAGACTCTCCTGTTAAACATAAAATTTTTATTTTTTCGTTTCTCATCATGATTATCTTTTTTTAGCCCCTAAAAAGGCGGTGGCTCCCAAACCTGCAGCCAAGAAGGAGTCGTCGTCCAGTTCGGACAGCTCTGGTATGATAACCCGCACTAATATCTGGGGCAATGCTAACCTCGTTATGAGTCGTCTCACAGATATTTTCTTTTATGCTAACTTTTGTCTTACAGATTCAAGCTCGGAGGATGAAGCAGAGAAGAAACCTGCCAAAGCTACTCCAGCTAAAGCAGCTCCCGCTAAGGCCCCAGCAGGTGCCGCTAAGACTGCGGTAGCTCCTGCTAAGAAGGCAGACTCCTCATCTTCATCTAGCTCGGAGGATGAGGAGGAACAGGCGGCGACGACGACAAAGAAACCAGCCTCTAAGGCAACACCAGGAAAAGCTGTCCCAGCTGCTAAGGCCACTCCTGCCAAGCAGGATTCTTCCTCATCGTCTAGCTCTGAGGATTCAGATGATGAAGCGGAGAAAGCAAAAACTCCTGCGGCTAAAGCCACCCCGGCTAAAGCCACCCCGGCTAAAGCCACCCCGGCTAAAGCCACCCCGGCTAAAGCCACCCCTAAGGCTGCAAAAGAGTCATCATCTTCTAGTTCTTCAGAATCCGATGATGAGGAAGCAAAACCAGCAGCTAAAGCCGTCCCAGTTAAGACTCCTCCAGCCAAGGCTGCACCTGCAAAGAAAGCAGAGTCCTCAAGCTCAGGTAGGAACGGCACATTTATTTTATTTTATTTTATTTTTTTTGAAAGGTGTCAATAATTGTATTTCGAAGACACCATTTTTTATATTAGACTCCAGTTTGAAGCATATGCTCTCTTCCTTATACCTTTCACAGATTAGAAACCAATTTTCAATGTAGACACCAAAATTAAATGGCAATCAGAATGAGACCAATGTCTAAATAACAAACTACGTGAAATAAATCTCGACGTTGGAACAAAACAAATTTTCCTTTTAATAATCGTTGCCATCAAGTCATTTATACTAAGATGCAGAAGCTACACACCAATTTTTGACTATCCAGAGAAAATTCATCACATGGTCATGTGGAGCCCTTCTGTCCGTTAAACATATGCTTTTACTCCTGTGAGGAACTTTTTATTCTGTTGACAATTAAAAAAAAGTTTTTAAACAATAAGAAGTGTTTAAAACGTTCTTAGAAAAAAAAGTTTAAAACATTTCACCTAGTTTTAATATTGAATTTCAAAAACTGATTCTCGCCAAGAATATAGCCGTAGAATCTGGCATGGCATTTAAAAAAAATGTAAAAAGGAAGACCCCAATTTTGCCATTTTGTCTGTCTGATGATTTTTTTTTGTTAGTTTTTTTTTTTAATAGAATTTGACTTTCAGGGTTGAAGTCTTTAGAGTTTGATAGGTTGGTCCTTTCATGTAATGACTGATAAATGTTTTTTTCTCCTGACAGATTCTGATAGCTCAGAAGATGAGGCTGCCAAACCTGCAACTCAAACACCGAAAACCACAACCAAACCAGCGGCCAAACCACAAACTCCAGTTACTACCAAGACGCCGTCCAAGCCTGCAGAGAGCAGCTCTGACTCGGACAGCTCTTCTGATGAAGACGAGCCTCCTAAAAAAGCTGCTGCGCCTCCTGCCGTTAAACGGGCTACCCCGGCCGCTAAACCAGCACCGACCAAATCTCAACCAGCCGCAAGCAGCTCCGACTCGGACAGTGACAGCTCCGACTCGGAAGATGAGACCCCAGCAGCTAAAAAGTCTAAACCTGCATCATTCACACCGAGCGCCACGCCTGCTGCTAAAGCTGCCACACCCACAGTGTCTAAAGCCACACCCACAGTGTCTAAACCCGCAGCCAAGTCTAGCAGCAGCAGCTCCGAGAGCTCCAGCGACGAGGATGAGAAGACTAAAAAGAAACCTGTTGCCGCCGCTAAGCCTGCTGCGACTCCAACAAGCACGAAAAAAGCAGAGAGCAGCTCGGACTCGTCGGACAGCTCGGACTCGGAGGCCGAAGCTCCCAAAACGACACCGGCCAAACCTTCCGTGACCAACGGGAAAGCGGCAACTCCCAAAACTCCGTCCTCTGCAGCAAAGACGCCTACCTCCAAGGCCGGCGAGTCATCGTCCTCTTCAAGTGAAGACAGTTCTGATGATGAGGAGACGACAAAGGCACCTGCTGCAAAAAGCACACCTGCTGCAAAAAGCACACCTGCTGCAAAAAGCACACCTGCTGCAAAAAGCACACCTGCTGCTAAAGCGAAGCCTGAGAGCAGCTCATCTGAGAGCTCTTCATCTGAGGAGGAGGAGGAGGTGAAGACTCCCAAGGCTGCTGCTACTACTCCAGCGAATGGTAACACGAAAACAAACAAACAAAAACTTGTGGGGGGGGGTACAAATAAAGAATACCAATAACGTATTGCTAGTATTTAAGTGGGCGGGGCAGTTCTACTGCAAAAAGAGTGGTTTGAACTTTTCCCATTAAACGTTCCCATTCTGTTTAAGATTAGGAGCTTAGGCTATTATTGACATAACATTGGAGCTCAGTTTCCTCTCCACCACATTGCATGGTCATTTCCAACCTTAAATTACTTACATTACTCACCTAAATTATTCTACCGGTCAGTGTTTGATGAGAGAAAATTATTTATTTGAAAATGAGCGTGTAGCAAGGGATTTTGAGACTCTTGGTTGATGTGCTTGTGCAAAAAAAGCTTTTGAAAAGTCAAGTTGGCACGATCTAAACTAGATTACCAAATAACAGGGTTTAAGCCTGTTTCCATTTAATTTAATTTCCATTTTTAGTGAGGATAATGAACAGATATTACATGGTCTCTTACTACTCAGCCTCAGTCCTTTTTGCTGACACACGGAACACACTGTCTTGTTTTGCCAGTTATTCTGACCAAACATTAATCATTATCTTTTGTCCCCTCCAAAAGAAAAATGGAAGAAAAAAAAAAACTCCTACGCTGCTAATCATTATACCTTTTAAAACCTCAGGTACTGGCGGCAAAAGAAAAAGGACGGAGGAAGACGAAGAGGACGAAGAAGCTTCAAAGAAAACACCAAAAAACAAGAAGCCGGTTAACGTCACGCCTCATTCTTTCCCCAAGGCCAAACAGAAGGTAAGAATGATGACAGCCTGGCGAGCGTGGCTGAGCTTTTTAGCTTTCAGACACCTTTGCACGAGAGCCAAGCCAGAGAAAGCTCTTTCATCTGTTTTACTACTTCGCCTCTTTCTACGTCTTCCTACGCACTTAAGTGTAAGGTCGAGGCTTTCAAGTAAACACACAGAGCATACTAATTTGGGGCTGTATGTCTGTGGGGCGCTCAGAATAAGTGCAACAGGTGATGATTGCCACTGACTGAAGTGATGCGCAGTACTTGCTGTAATGCTTTGAGCAGCATGACTCACTGCCGAGTATTAAATCATGGCAAAGCGAGCTAGCGGGTCCGGCTTCAGCTTAGACGTGATGGTCTGTGAGTGTGAAATGAGTGTCGGCTGCTTGTAAATGAAGAGCATTTACATTCATGTTTACTACTAGACTTCAGTCACTATCAGTTGTGATGAAGCATGGTTACTAATTAATTTTTTTTTTTTCCTTGTGTCTGTCTTTCTGTTGTATCTTTTAAAGAATGGCAATGATCCTTTCCGTAGAATAAGAGAAGAGGACGTTGAGGTAGACCCACGTCTGGCAGACAATTCCTTCACAGCCAAGGTAGGCCACAGCGATATATTTCTCACTTTTTTTTTGCTATTTGAGTTTTGTTTTTTTTTGTTAGTTTTTTTTAAACAACCCGCTTTTCTTCTCTTCAAGATGGGAGCGAGTGGCGATTGGGGGGAGAAGGCCAACGACGTGCTGAAGTACACCAAAGGCAAATCCTTCAGACACGAAAAGACGAAAAAGAAGCGCGGCAGCTACAGGGGAGGCGCCATCTCTACCACCATTAACTCCATCAAATTTGACAGTGACTAAGAGGCGGAGCCACAAGCCTCCCGCTTCCTTTATATACCTGGACTAATTCTTCTCCGACATTGCGGTGTCATCTTATAGGATCTGGCCCCCCAGACTACTGCAGTGTGTTAGTGCTGTACTCGGGTCGTTATTAATAATGAAACAGTAGAGCCTTGAGCAGAGATACAGACATGTCAGTTGCAGTTTCCTTTCCCAGCCACTAGGTGGTGACCTCGTTTTGATCATATGTCTTCTATATCATACTTTTTATTTGTACGACTTTTCTTGCGTCAGAGCCCGAGTCTCATGAGTTTGTTTGGAATTGTTTTTTTTTTGTTTTTTTTTTTTTATTGTGCTAATGAAGCGGTTATACTCTCTCCTCTTGTGGACATTAAACAAATAAATGATTTCTTTTACCTCTCTGTTAGAACCCGATATTTGGTGTTGGATGGTGTGAGGATTGCTGAGTCAAGCTTATCGACTCTATATTAATTACCTGGAGTGTGGTGCTTGTGTCTTATGTGAATATGATATGAAGCCATGATTAACAGCACTCGCATTGTTCCTACTGTTGCAATTTTAGTTTTCTTGACTCTTATTTAACGGCTATAAAAGTAATCTGGTTTTGTCTCATTTGTTGATGTACTCATGAGTTTGTAATTAAAACCTGACCGAATCTTAACACGTGGCATTTTTGGGTTTCATTTCTAATCAGAGCGATGAAGCATTCGACTGTATACGAGACCTTTTCCCTAGATTTACTTGAAGGACTGATCTGAAATGCTAGAGGGCAGTACCACCTAGAAACCTGTCCCAGAAAATGTAGCATGAATTTTGAGTCAAATTTGAATTTTCTATTCAGGTTTGCTTCAAATATTTTAAAAGAAAATGCATAGCTGGTAAATAAAAAGCCCACTACAACAAAAACATTGCTCTACTACTGTACACTGCACATTTATTTCTCCATATAGGTGTTTGTCGTATGCTGTGTTGCTATTAAAACCTTATTTGAGAAGCAGCAGGCACCCTTCTCACTTTCATGAATCATCTCTACATAGCGGAGGCACTCTATATGCAAACGAAAGCCCAGTCATGGAGCCATAATGCAGTTTCAGCACATCATGAGCCGTGAGCTTGGAGAGCGCTCCGGCACTGTTTTACATAAAGCCTTGTTTACTGTGTCGTGCATGAACCTGCGTTATTTTCTGCAGCTGCTTCAGACTGCTTGCAACACTGTGTGGTTTAAAGCTTCTGCATGCAGTGAGCATTAAACTTGAGGACACCGGAAATGTACTGTGTGATTGTGGTTGTTGCTCAGCGCCTGTGCATGTGTGCACAAAGAAGGCCTGCATTATTGTGTATTCATGGACAAAAAAAAAATTAATACAAAAATTTGTACTTTCATGAAAACCTAAAACCTAATTCATAATTTTGTTTGCCTTGTTACATTAAGAACACGGGACGGTAAGATTACCGTCATGCTCAGTAGAGTGTTACTTTATCATGGAAAACCCCACTTGCATCACCTTCAGCATGTTTAAGCACATTTAACCCAACTCGCATCACATTTAAGCATTTTGCATGAAATTTGCCATCTGACATGTCTTGGTATGAAAAGTAAACGTATGACAACATTGTGCAATTTTGTCTCCATGCTATCATGCCCAGTTTAAACAGTGCTAGCAGAGAAAGGCCTCATCTTGGTGCAACACAAGCAGAAGGTTTGGAATTGCCAGAAATATTTCCAGGCTGTGGAACAGATTCTGAACTGGTTCCACCGCTGATCGTTTTAGGTCCGCCCTGGAAGGCCAAAAAGTGCAACACCAAGACAAGACGGATTAATTTGATGGCGTCATTTGAGAAATAGTACAGAAAATCCTGCCAATACTGCTGCCGGTATTCCAAGGGTCATCAGACTATTCAACAATGTTTGGCTGCAACTTCCTGGACATACAGTACAAGGAGTCTATATCATGGGCCAGTGTTGACTCGTTGTCAGCGCTGACTGAATTGTCAATTTCTAGTGCTGATGGAGACAGAATTTTGTATAAAATCTAACATTCTTATTTATTCAACAGAAATACATTTTTGTGATCTCATCTGAACAATGTTTCTACTGCACCAATGTGTACTGCATGTGCATTTAGATTTAAACCTTGAGCGACGTGGCTTAAGTCGAGTATTCCTGCTCTCTGTTTCACACAAATGAGGATGGGTTCCCTGTTGAGTCTGGTTCCTCTCAAGGTTTCTTCCTATTGCCATCTCAGGGAGTTTTTCCTTGCCACTGTCGCGGTCGGCTTGCTCATCAGGGACCATCTGACCATTTTGATTCATTCACATTCCATACAACCTTAAATAATTCTTTTGATTGTGTAAAGCTGCTTTGCGACACTGACAATTGTTAAAAGCACTATACAAATAAAATTGAATTGAAGTCAAGTTGTAAAAAAAAGCCAGCACTTTCAGCATGGTCTGTGAATTCTGTCTTTCTGACTTTGACTGTTCCTCAAGCTCAGCTATATCACTCCAGTTCAGAACTGCTCTCGGCTAAAACTATGAAGTTTTCTATCAAATTTAGTTCCCAAAATATTAACAAGCAAGCAGACATCACCAGAAGGTTTGGAGTTGCCAGAAATATCATTTCCAGGCTGTGGAACAGATTCTGAACAACTGGTTCCATCGCTGATCATTTTTTGTTCTGCCCTGGAACGGCAAGACAAGACGGATTAATTTGATGGCGTCATTTGAGAAATCCTGCCAATACTGCTGCTTGTATTCCAGGGTCATCAGACTATTCAAGTGCTTGGCTGATTCAGACCTGACTGACTCAGACCTCCTCCATATGAACGTAATTTAAATCAAGGTGGTCTGAAAACCAATCAAAATAAACAGTGTTTGTCCTATGACAAATATATTTTGTCATAAACATAAAAACCTCCCGCTTACGTGATTCTTTTGTTGTTGTTCTGACCCTGGGATGAGTAGGAAAAGTTTTTTCCACATAATTTCATTTAATCTTTTTTTTCCCCATTCCAATTAAGTTACGCCCCCTCCTCCACATGCATGTTAAACCCATAAACATAAATAAAATGGTTTGATATAGTAACTCATTCAATAACAGTCATACAAGTGCATCATAGTTTGCCAGTGGAGCTTTTCTCACACCCACTTTATTAAATAAATAAAACAAGCGTGTCTCTCAGTGATTATGAATAATACACTATAATGCAGAGTGGCTATACACATCTTTTAAAAAGTACTGAAAAGGTTTGGAGGTGTATGTACTAAGTCATAGGGCTCTGATCTTAAGCAGTGTTACACCGCACATCAACCACACACATGAGAAGCCCTGAGAGGAGCTCTGAAGCATGTTAGGCGATATGAACACATCTGAAGCATATGTCACAAGAAAAGAAACCTGTTTACACAAAACTCTGATTCAGTAGTCTTTCAGCGATTCAAGTTTAACACTATCGCTCTTACACTGTGTCTCAAATTGTTCTCTGACATTTTTTTAACTGTTCAAAAGTGGAGCAAAATAGAGAAAATGCTGGTTAAATTTTGATTACTTGGAATACATATCTGTGCATAAACGGACACACACTGGTGACGCTAATCCCAGATCCATCCCTGTAATCAATTAGGATTTATACTGGTTTAGGTCATTCTCTTACATTACGAAAAACCTGATAATCACCGTTACAATATATTTATCCATTCGTTCATCCTCATTAGCCTCTGTATCCTTGGTAAAGGGTTGCTGTGGCCATCTCAGGAACGTTAGCTGTGAGCTGGGAGAATTCATTCTGTGCGGGACAGCAATGCATCACTGAGCAGCGTTTGTAGTTACAGCCATTTGCGTGTTGAAAGGACAAGGGGAACTCTGGGAGAACATGCAAGACTCAGCTCAGGGTCGAACCTGGCACCCTGCAGCCGTGTCACCCAGCAGTGTTAAAATGATCAAACAACTTTTATAAGAAAACCATTTTTAATAGATTCAAGACGTTTTAAAAATCCTGCCTGTGGTGTTTCCAGATATGATACAGATGTGACAGACAGATGTTTGAAAAGTGTCAGCTTTGAAAAAGCCTATATGTAGAGATTCACACACAAACCCGCAAACACACACACACATACTGCAGCAGATACAATAGCTCATGCGGCAGCACTGGCCGCTACAGCATGTGCATGATTTATTACAAGTTCATTTCTTAATTTAGTTGGCTGCAGATAAAACTGCTCTCTTGTCTTGCTCTCTCTCTCTCTCTCTCTCTCTCATTTTTCCCTCCACACTCTCTCTCACCTCCCTCTCTCTCTCTCTCTCTCTCTCTATACACCATGCTACTGCTGTTTAGGCATGGCAAAGTCCCACGCTGTGTCCTGTGCACACTTCCACATAGCACGCACCAGGCGGGTGAAGCCCATGTCCTTGGGTTTCTCGAGCCCCCGCATCAGCCTCTGCTTCATGATGGAGATGAACTCCTTGTTGCTCAGCTCGCCGTTACCTTGAGACGGAGACGGAGTTCATGATCGCATTTTGGTTTCATTTCGTATTTCATTTCTGAACGGAAGCAAGCACGCACTTACCGTCGCAATCGAATAAGGCGAACACCACGTCGCACACGTGGTCTGACAGTTCCACCTTGGCTACGGTGCGAGCCACTTGCTTCATAGTAGCTAGAGAGAGAGACAGAGAGAAGGTGAGAAGGACAATAATATTAGTACTCAAGAGCCTACTGCGTTTGCCTACGGTCACAAATTTATACTAGCAATAACTCATGAAGTCTGAAAGTCTAGCAGAGTAGATTATATTGAGTTTGTGTCTTTAATGATTCTCTAGCTGAATCAATAAAAGACACTTTCTCCCTGATGAGGAGTTTCATCGGACTAAGATGGAAGAAGGAAAGGAGAAAATGAGTATGGGTGGGGGGGGGGGAGGGGTGAAAAAGAATAGAATGGGCATCAAGCATCAGAAAAACGGTCACTGAGGACATCAGAGAAGGACAGGATAACCAAAAAATTGCGTCTGGATTCCAAACTGAACAAAAATAAAATAACCAAAGTCCATGACACGGTCTTTAGTCTCCATAAGAACCATTGATTCGCTTTGTTCTTCAATGAGACACACAGGAGACAAGAGACAAAGAGATGTATGAGATATGAGAGAGAAGAGACGGAGGCCGGGTTATGATTTCTGCGCCAAGACGAATCAATTTCTACATTATCAGTTCTGCATGACACTGAGCAGAAAATGTAATTCTCTTTCAGTCCAGAATAGACTGGGAAAGGGAGAGGGTGGAGACAAAGAGTAAAAGGGAGTAAAAAGCATGAATTCGAGAAAGACAAGATGCCGGTGTGATGGTAGGAACTTCCCTTGTTCAAAGTGGAGACTTTGTCCAGTGTGTGTTTTTACTGCCTGCATCTCTAATGAGGACTCAGCCTCTAATCCTTGGACGTTTGCTCAATAAAAAAGTCACCCAGATCTAAAATCTGTCAGGTATGACACATATTAATCTTTTTTTTTTTTTTTTGTGCTTACAATGTGAACGAACATGGATCAAATTTTATACCATTCTGAACATTATGCTCTGTATCTTCATGCATTGTGTTTATACCCCATGACTGATGATAGGGTGACACATGCTTATGTTAAAGGCGGGTGAATGTATACGCCAGTCTCAGCCTGTTAGTGTCTGGAAATCAGTGCCAACACATTAAGGCTTCAGTGAAGGCATTACATTTCACGGTCGAATTAATTTATTAATTCCAAACATTCCAATACAACCTCTCTTCCGATGCAACATCTGTGTCTTTAGCACCCAGGGAAGTGAGATTTTTTTTGTGCTGTTGCTATGTGGTTACTGAACCACTAGAGGCTCTCTCTAAGAGTCTGCTTCTTCTTTCGGCTGCTCCCCTTAGGGGTCTCCACAGCGAATCATTTGTCTCCATCTAACTGTCTTCCACATCTTTCCTCGTCACTCCAACCTCCTCCTTATCCTCCCTCACCACGTCAATAAACCTTCTCTTGGGTCTTCCTCTTCTCATCCTGCCTGGCAGCTCCATTCTCCTCCCGATATGCCCCTCATCCCTCCTCTGCACACGTCCAAACCATCTTAATCTGGCATCTCTAACTTTGTCACCAAACCGTCCTACCTGCGCCCTGTCCCTCTAATATACTTATTCCTAATCCTGTTCGTTCTCGTCACACCCAAAGGAAATCGCAGCACCTTCAGCTCTGCTTCCGGTCTTTTTGTCAGAGGCAACGTCTCCAAACCGTGCAACATTGCTGGTCTCACTACCGTCCTGTAAACTTCACCTTTCATTTTTGCAGATACCTTTCTGTCACAGATGACTGAATGAAGTCAAGAAATGAAATAGCAAATTATATTAATGTAATTGCAAGAAATTACAATCGCAACACAGGACTTTTTGTAACTAGTCAGATGCGTCTAATCTGAATGTTCTCTTTGCTAGCTTTCTAGTAGTCGATGGTTGAAAGGAAATCGAGAGATTTGTGGGTGACATTCCACCAAAGATGAAAAGTTTCTGAAATAAAAGAACATGGAGTTGGATTTATTAAATTCAACGACCATCTGTGTGATTGAGTTAGTGCTCTCTTCATTCAGAATGAAAAAAGGATGGCTTTTTTATTTCAAGTAAACAACACAGATGACATCATTATATACAGTGTGTG
>JAOVVA010000041.1:5017337-5044526 GCA_028565275.1 Leiocassis micropogon
GATCTTATATACACACACACACACACTGTATATAATGATGTCATCTGTGAATATATATATATATATAAATTTTTACTTGCTGTTGGTTGTTTGATGAAATTCGTGTGTAACAGTTTTTGTTCTGTAATGTGCTTTTTAAATTGTTTTGTGGTTTGGTAGATTCTGTTTCTATCTACAAAACCACAATTGGTGTCTTCTCATGGCATATTTTTTTCCCCTTTCTTGTTTGTATATTACTTGGACTATTATCAGAGTTGTAGTGCTATTTTTTTTATACAAGAGCAGCCTTATGCTGGGCACGTGTGTAAACACAAGTTTTCCTTTGCTTTTACATTTATTTTAGGTGTTATTAAAAACGATAGTGTTTTGCCATATATTCATGTTATTAGTTAAGTTTAACTGGCAATATAGCTATGTTCTCTATGCTCCCCTAAAAGGCCTCGTGTACCCTTTAAAACCGGCAGGAGCGCCGGCGATCCCATTTGAATATCTAAATCAAAATTTTGTGTCTGTTCATTGTTCATTCGAACGGCACCATTTATAAAAATAAGTATATAATAAAAACTATATGAGACAGATGAACCAAATAAATTTTGTGGTGTTTTAAAGTATTTTCTGGACCTTTTTTTTTTTTTTAAGTTAGAAAAATTAAAATAAAAGCAAGAAAAATAAAAACCTTCTTAGTTTATTGAACTTCATCTTGTTGCATTTATTCTTGAAGGTGAGAATGTAAGGATTGCATTGATGTAAAAACTGACACTAAAGCGGGTAAAAATACTAACATACACTCTGGCGGAGCTCATCTATGGCAGGTCTTAAAGGGTTAACGGGGAATGTTTTCTTGCATGTTACTCAATGCAACTGTTAATGTTGTGAATCAATCAATGCCTTAAATTTAACTACAACCATTGGTTTTGGTTGATTGGTTCTCTTGCATGACGTACGCTTTACTAGTGATTGGATCTTCAAACACTTATCAAGTATTTCCCAGATTTTTTCCGCAATTTAGTCATAGCCAATTCTCACCCCTTCACTGTTAGGGCACTCTCCCATCAAGGCAACGAGCAACAACGAGGGAGGATGAAGAGTATAGCACGCTTTTTTTTTTAGATGTGACTCCAGCCGACATCATCTTTTAGAATTAGTGCTCAAGAAATGCTTATGTGAGCTCACAGACACCCATGAGTATCATGAGCCATGAGCGATCTTGTGAGTATGCCTTCCCTCCCAAAATGCATGGTTGCCGATTGCTGCAGCATCAACTGGGAATCGAACTCAACCCCCGGATGATGGCGGCGAACAAACACTTTACTGCTGCAGGAGCTATAAAAAATTTAAGTGAATTTTAACTGGAGTATACGGACACTTTCTTTTCCCTCCTTACTTGGGAGGGGAAAAGGGGCGGAGCATTGTTCCGGTGCAGTGTGGCAGCACTGCACCTATGAATATAATGCTTGATTGGAAATAATACATTTTTCAGAGCATACATACATTGAAAAATCATTAATAATGGCCAAATCATCTGCAGTCAGTGTACAAAAGTGTTTTAAAAGTTTGCTTTGAGGAAGCTTATAGCTTTGAATCTCCCTGAAGGCTCAGGTCTGAAAGGCATGGTTTGCTGTAAATGCATAGTCAGGAAAGACATAAATAAATCCTGAAGAAATATTTGAATTTTAGAGAGTCAGACAAAAAAAAGATGTATACACACTTTAGGAAAAGGAAAAAAAATGTATATTATATTAATACTTATAATAATAGTATCATATCAATATATAACATATAGTAATAAATTTAGTATTGTGTGTGCGCACACATTTTTGGCTGACACACATGATCTGAATAATATGTTCATAACCATTCATTAAAATACACAGCATTGCTATCATCTGTCCTCTAAGCTGTGCGACACAGAGCCAGATTGAATAGCTCCAAACACTTTAAAAGCTTCAAAGGTCCAGGATTCACACACGGTCACGCTGCCATAGCTACAGCACGCTGCCACCTGACTCGCACACCTCCACACCTGCACGCCTACACTATATTTAATTATGTCACAGAGTGAGGGGCTGCGAGCGCTTCAGAAGAGAAGCGCGCAGAAGAGAAAGTGCTGTATAATATGAAGAGCAGCAGATGAACGCTTCTCCAGATCAATAAAGGAACAGCGGATAAAGAGAGCGCGGTAATCTGCTCTCGATTCTGGGGATCATGAAAGTGGAATGAATGGAAAGAAAACACGTGGGGCGAAGAGAAACGGTTCCGACGTTGCACTGCAAACTGTTTCCTGACTCATTTAGAGTCCTGAACCATCAGTGCATGAGACTAACGTGAAATAGAAATTGTTATTAAGTATAATAATCAACAGTAAAATGGCAAAAGTAGAGGAAGAGAAAGAGATGGACAGATAAAGAGAAAAAGAAAACTCAGCATTGCCTTGGAAAAATGAATTAATGTCAGTTCCAGAAAAGTATGACATCTGCAATAAACAAAAGGTGTGTGTGTGTGTGTGTATGTCTGTGCATACCTTTGTCTATAGAGGCACCCGCCATGTGGTAAAAACTCAGCGCCGTGTCCACGTCATTTACATTCTTCAGAAAGGTGAAAAAGTTCTCCACTTCCTCGAATGTGATGCCCTATTTTATACAAAAAGAGAGAAGCAAGCGAGAGGTAAAAAAATAATTGCTTTCTATCCAGTGAAGCCTAAACATGAGGCAGTAAAATTAAACAGGCTGTTCATTTGTTTTACGATATCAGGTTCCTTTTGTAAAAAAAGCTGCACCTGAAGGAATAAATGATTGAGAACGTAAAAACGTAAATAAAAAAGGATGAATTTCTCTCTTTTCAGCTGGAGGTGATGTATGACTGATTTATCTAGCTGGATCAAAAAAAGCATGACACAAGCTTCAGGTTCAATCTTATGCAGTAGAAGCAATAGTTTGTGTGTGTGTGAGAGAGAGAGAGAGAGAGAATGTACAGGTGCAACGCCTCCAAAGAGGTGAGAAGGTGAGCAGGATACTTTACCTTCATACTTTACAGGATTATTACCTGACTACAGTCATTAACAAAAAAAAAAAAACAACAACAACAACAAAAAAAAAAGAGACTGGCATAAAAGTGCTCCATATACCCAAAACAGAAGATGAGAAATGGAGTTAGGTGCATTTCCAATTCCTAAACGCCAAATTCACCTCATTCTGATATAATTTTATTGCAGCTCTTCCAGACAAAATAAATACATCAAACATTTCCTAAGGTGGAATCGCTTTTGGCCGTGCTGCCATAAAGAGCTTCTTGTGATCTATTGTGCGGACCAATAACAAAAAAAAAAACCCTTCACTGTACACCACTTGACATGGGTAAAACTTATTAAATTAAACGTAAATTAAATGCAAAAAGAAAAAGACAACGCAACAAACAGGAAATGCATGAAATATAAAAACTAACTATACATGAATAAATATTAATGCCATTGCAAACTATTTGAGGAGGATATAAGCCGAATACACGTACTGTATAAACACAAAACGATTCCAAGTTGGCTCACAGTTACAAACACAGAGCTTTCCATTGTCTGCCCGCCTGTTAGATTCCACGTGACCGCTAGTGCTTAATCACTCAGAGAGTCAATGAACCTCAACGTCCTGTCGAAGCAGCTCATAAGCTCATCAATGGAAAGCAGTAAAACTAGTCCTGCCGCGTCGAAACCTCATATCCGTAAGCACTGAGTCATCAGTGGATTTGAATATAAGGCTGTTTTGTTGTGTGTGTACAACAAAGGAAACGAAAACCGACAAATAATAACCTTGTGCTCACCTTTTCACCTTTAAGCTCAGCTGCTTGAGCAAACTGCAGCGCGTTACAGCCTTGCTAATGAGGACTTGAAAGACAATTTGGCGGTAAGCCGTGAATCATGGGGCAGAAGTGGGTAATGATTTGGACATCGTGTGAAAGAGAGGGCCATTTTGTCCTAAACGGATTTATTTATTTTTTATTATTATTATTATTATTATTATTATTATTTGGTCCTCTCTCAGGCTTACCTGTGCATCTTTAAACATCTTCTTAAGGCCTTTTTGCATTTGTTTCAGTTTGCGCGACTGAACGCCGCTGTAGGCCAGCAGCATGCCCCCAAACTGTCGCTCTGTGATCCTGCCATCCATTGGGTCATTCCTTTCAAACTGGACACACACAGACAAATTTAGTTTTAATCACATGCATAGCTAACCCTTTTGTATGTCTGTTATATATTATTGGATAAAATTAGCCTCTTGAAGCTTTCCTTTCTCTTGCTTTCTCTTTTTTTATTATCTCTCCCCGTCTCTGAAAGCTCCACCCTATCTGTATGTAAATCCCCTCAGTGCTGCATGGTGATGCATGAGCTAGCACAGTCATGCATCATCCAGACAGCAGAGCAACACTGGGATTAGGGGATCTGGGTGTCCGACCTAGGTCTGTTCAGACATACTGTATACACACATGCACACACTCCTCTCCTTTCTTCAAGAAAGCCACGCATAATTAATCAAGGCACAGGAAAAAAAATCCAAAAATTCAAAAAAATCTAGAGATTAATTGGAATCTGTGACACTCGGTACACAGCACAAATCTGTGTGGTTTATTTATTTAAATACAAAATAAACATTCTAACTAACTACGTTTCTAACTAACTAATCACAATGTGTAATACGGTCCAAGACACACTTCAACAGCTTGAGGAGAAGAATGCAGGGTTTCTACTGGAGCAACACAGGATGTCTGATTGTACGCTTATGAACACTTACATATTTTAAGAGTAATGCATTCTGGCTTTATGACTTTCAAAATGTTTAAGAAACTCTGCACACGGCAGCGTTTCTTTCCACATGTTTCCTGTACCAGACGTAAGGAACGGATCTATCCATCAGTCCATAGAGTCAACTAACTGGTAAAGGCGCAAGATGTGAAACTTGTGATTTATGAAGCTAATCTTAATAAATCTAAAACCTCTGTTCTGAGAGGTATATTAAAAAAAAAAAAAATTGCTATCTTTTGACTAAGAAGCACGTCAACCAAAATCAATTCCTGCGTTATCGCCGTGCCTACAAATCCTCACAAGTCCTGTGAGTTGAGTCGTGTCCCACTGCACCAGAGATAAGCAGCCAGAGCTGTCTCGCTCTCTCTCGCTCTCTCCTACTAAAACTCAATCCCCTTAAGTGAGGATGTCCATCAAATGGACACTGGCGCCAGAAAGAGGCTAAAGAGAGACAGGAAACGGAAGTAACGAGTGGGGGAAATCATAACAAACAGGACTGCGAGTTAAAGTAACCCGGTTAGACCTGTCTCCTCAGCATTTACGTTAAAGGAGTGGAAACAACTCTTAGTGACAGAGCCAACCTGAAACTATGACACGTCTTGTCTTTGTGCTGACGTCATAGAGACAATCTGCTACAAACAGTATGCTTTCGATAGATGTTATATTTACGAGGGCCGTTCAAGTCAAGCTGGGACCTGTCATGAAATTTATCGACACAGCAGAGTGATGAGACTTCTTAGTCTTAGTTGTAAAACATTTAAATTGGTCAAACATTGAATTACTGTGAACATTCAGCGAGTGGAACACTTGCCACCAAGAAGCGCATTTGTCTGTGGGAACTGCACACACAATCATTCACTAACACCACTTGCACGTTATAGGAACTCAGCTGGGAGTTATTGCCTCATCCCCTGTACTGTACAGTCCAGACTGCACAGCATTAAAGGAGTTCCTGGGAGGCTGGAGCTTCAGATGTGAAGCAGGCAGACTGATCATGGCTTCTATATCCTGAGAAACCATTCTACCTTGATGGTATCCAAGCACTACTGAAACGCTGGGGTAAGTGCATTACTCTAGAAATGAATTATAGAGAGTTTTTACTTTCATAACTGTGTTCTGTTTTTCTGCACAATCAAAAGTCCCAGTTTGACCTTAACCCTTGACCTTTTGACCCTTGTATAAATACATTTCTCATATACAGGATCACAAAGACCCTATTTTGCCCCACCATCAATATCTGAGATCACCTACAATGAGCATCTCACTTCACTTGTTTCGTAATTTCTTTGACTGCTGTACCTCCAGCTTGAGCACGTCATGCTGCAGTTTCCTCTGGAACTCCAGAAAGCTTCCGATTGTGAGTTTGCCCTTCAGGTCAGCCCCGAAGAAGTAGGTGGTGAGAGCCGAGCTGCAGCCAGTTGTCCTTAGAGTGTTGCCCGTGGTGGAGCGATCCCTGTGCCTCATGCCCATGCTTGTCTGAGAACGGATTATACTCTGCACCTGCAACACATGCATACATGGGAGCGTTTAGAAGTGGAGCTGTGTTGCAGTATCACTAAATACAATCCCCCGGTTTTCAAATCTTAGGATTCCCTGTAGAAGGAGACGAAAGCAATGATGTCATCACTAGGAAAATGTGAAATACGGTCCAAGACACACTTCAACAGCTTGAGGATAAGAATGCAGGGTTTCTACAGGAGCCACACAGGATGTCTGACTGTATGCTTATGAACACTTAAAGAACAATGCTGTGGTCTATCCATCTTTGTTTAATGCTCTGCTCCGTTTTTGGATAGCAGTTAGGACAGAATATTTGCTGATGGGTAACTTGGCTTAGATCTTTCAGTAAGATCAGGCATTTTTATACAGTACATAGGATGTGAATTATTAGATCATTAAAATTTTCGATGATATTCAGAACTGCTCCTGACCCTGATTATGTAGAAATCTCCTGGTGGTAAAAAGTGAAATAGAGGATAAACTCAATTAAAGCTTGTCAGCAAAATCTATAGTGCACCTGCAGACTGTGTTGCTCACAACATGGTACAGATGTGTGACACAGATATAATATGAACCGATTAGAGTAATCTAAAGATTAAATATGATGATGCGGATAGAAATGGCTGACTTTGCTGTTACCTGGAGCTCTTTGCTGAGAAGGATGAGAGGGTTACTAATGTATTTCGATTGCATAGTGCAACTTTGGGTTAACCCTCGCTGGCAACTTGTGTTACAAAACCATTAGCAAAAACCGTATCGCAAGGCACACTCTAGTGCACACTCCACTTTCAGGTTTTGAGCCATAAAATCACTAAGGCAACTTATTATATATATATATATATATATTTTTTTTTTTTAGGTAAATATATGCAGCATGTCAAGTAGAGCAATTTATACGTGAACATTCTACAGCATGTAAATGTATTTATTTTTTGTAGAATTTAAAAAGTAAAAGTACCTTTATTAAACCTAAAATGAACTATTTCAAGACTTTTTTCTTTTAATTTTGATAATCATCATAATGCCTCATAAATGATAATTCAAAATGCCAGTATTTAAAAATATTAGAATATGTCCTAAAATCCAAAAAAAAATTTTTTTTAAGGATTTACTATACAAAAATTTTAAATCTTTTTTTATTCATTCAATACTTGGTCAGAGTAAAGTAAAATAATAAAAATTACTGCATCAATGTGGTGTGGCATGAAGGCATTCAGCCTGTGGCACTGCTGAGGGGCTATTAAAGACCAGGTTGCTTTGATAGCAGCCTTGGGCTCGTTTGTATTGTTGGGTCAGGTGATTCTCATCTTCCTTTTGACAATAGTACTTAGAGAATCAGGTCAGGTGAACTGGCTGGCTAATCAAGCATAGTATTATCATGGTCAGCAAACCAGTTAGTGGTAGTTTTGGCACTGTGCACAAGTGTGAAGTCCTGCTGGAAAAGGAAATCAGAATCTCTATAAAGCTTTTCAGCAGACGGAAGCAAGAACTGCTCTAAAATCTCCTGGTGGTTGTGGACTGGATAAAACACAGTAGATCAACACCAGCAGATGACATGCCACCCCAAATCATCATCGATTGTGAAAACTTCACATTTGATTTGGAACAAGCAACTTGGATTCTGTGCCTATCCTCTCTTCCTTCAGACTCTGGGACCTTGATTTTCCAATGAAATGCAAAATTGACTTTTACCTGAAAAGAGGATATTGGACCACTGAGGAACAGTCCAGTTCCTTTTTTTTTCTTCCTTAGTCCGGATAAGATACTTCTGACATCTCCGGTGCTGGTTCAGGCGTTCAGGAGTCTGGTTTACTCCTGTCTCTAGTTCAGGAGTGGCTTGATACTAGGGTACAACAGCCCATTTCCTGAAGATGTCTTTGTGTGGTGGCTCTTGATGTACCCACTTCAGCCTCACTCCACTCCTTGTAAAGCTCTCCCAAGGCTTAAATCAGCTTTGCTTGACAATCCTTGTTAATTGTTGCTTGTGCGCCTTTTCTTACCACACTTTTCCCAATCTAGTCAACTTTTCATGAATGTGTTTGGATAAAGCACCTTCCGTGGACTATCGTGCTTATGTAGAAGTGTCGATGATCATCTTCTGGACAACTGAACAAAGTCAGCATGCATATACTGAACTAGACTAAGAGATGCACTGTATTTATACTACCAATTTTGAAATTCTCTAATATTTTAAATACTGGACTTAAAGTCTTAAAAGAATTAACGTTACATGTAGCGTTAACTGGAATATGAGGGTAATTATTTTTTATTTTTTATGAAATTACAAAAGAAAATTAACTCTCTCACCATTTTCACATTGTTTTAAGATTCACTATACCCAGCCATTTGTCTAGTACTGGCTGTTCTTACAGTAAATACATAAATGACATTCTCGGCTATCACAGACCACTGTTAAAAGACATAGACGATAATATTTGCAATTAACCGAATTCAAACACAATGTTAATTTGATTTATATGGGATTTCTGCTCCTTTAACAATCAGAACACAGAGCCCCGAGCGTGCCTGCTCATGTGTAACTATTAAAAAGTCCTGTCTGAAGTAAAAGCTTCAGGAAATGTCAGGCTCCTTTCAGGCCTGCTTCTCTGCTTTAAAAAAATTATCTGATGATGAGAATCTACAAAAGATGGGTGTATAGATCTCCGGGTTAAGAAGGAGTGGAATACCGTTAAACCTTATTGGCGCTCCTACGTACCTGTTCGAACTCCTCCAGGTCCACCTCACCATCCCCGTTTAAGTCAAACATCTTGAAGGCGATCTCAAAGTTTCTCTGAGGTGCTGAAAGAAAAAAAAAAGGCTCTAAGTAAATACTAATAAGAAAATACATTACTAATAATGAAATAAAAGCTGGCATGACTCTGTTAGAACCTGATATAATTGAGCAGATTAGAAAAAAAACCCTGTCGTTGAGTGTGCAGACTAAAGAAACTGATTGAAACACATTTCGGATCATTACTTTGAAGGTTGCTAGTGATCCCGCTCAGCTGCATCTGCTGGAGTGCAGCACAACAATTAAAGCAACACATCTGTCAGTAAGATGAATCAAACTCTCTGTGGCATCTCTTTCCAGTGTTTCCACTCTTTAATATCACATTTTTAAAGGTCACCATTAATACGGCCTGAGAGCCATGATTTGATTCCGTATGTTGAAGATTTGACGCAACATGGCGTTGACGTAACATGTAATGCTTGACTGTTTTATATACATGAGAGTCTAAAAACACATGACAGATCTCAGGAAAGAACAACAAGTGGGCTTGTTTTCAACCATGGAGGATTTCTCACCGCTGTCTCTTTCACTCCCTGCCGTCAGTTTTAACGAGGACGATATCATAGATGACACAGGGGCGTTTTTAGAGTTTTGTCATACAGGTTTGAGCCGAGGTTGACTGTCAGAGGGGCTGATGATAACGGAAAGATACGGCGACTATACCAGGAAGCATATGACACACCTGAGTTCTACCAAACAACAGCATGCTTTCTGTTAAAGAGCTGGACAACACATGTACACAAAAAGGTAATCGACAGACATAACAGTTTAATTAATTAAATTTATGAACAAATTTAGTCCATAACATTAAGGGAAATATACAAAATTTTCTGAAGAGGTAATTTTGATTCCAGGAGCTTTAAGTGATCAGGGTCTTAATTACAGTTTAACCATCTCTGACTGTCTTCTTATTGAAATACAGCATTTGGAAGGTGTTAAACGGAAAGACACTAAGCTATAAGCAATAAGATATGTCACATCCAGAGGGAGTTCTGTATAAATGTTTATGAGCAGCAGATGTTTTCACAACACGGTCACGCCCTTTTGTCACGCTCGCTTGGCAACTGACTCAAAACGAGTAATTCCCAGATGGTTAAAGGGACAGAAAAAAAAATACACTCACTAGAAAGAACGGTGGTGAGGAATATGTAGTCAGAGAAGGAGATAAGGCCGCACTCCCCGAGTGTATAGAAGATGCTGTCCTCGTCTGCAAACTTCTCCCGCTCCTGAGCTATCTTCTGTTGTTCCAGAGAGAGAAAGACAAGACAGTGAAGCCTGCGTGTGGTTACAAGGCATAACAACTTACTGCAGTATGAGCTCTACGGGCATTAGAACACCAAACACACACTAGCATGCCAATACACACTACACAGTGCACAACACTGATCGAGCATGCAAGTGCAGTACTCATTCAGGCAGACACGACAAGGGGGATGAGGGAACATGTAGAGAACATGAAGAGAACATATTAATATTATTAAACATCATCATCATGAACATCATTATCACAGTGACACAAAAATCAGTGTACAACACACTAACGTGAAAACACTACTACGGTATTGTGTATACTGGAACAAAAGACTACACAAAAGTCACACGGACACAGTGATGTGGTCTGTCCTGCATTCATTTTCACACACAGTGATTGAACAACAACTGGTGACTTAATCTTTCTCGACACAAACGCACAACATGCCACAGTTCAGTCTGCGTGTTACCTCCGTCTGTTGGAGAGCCCATCAAGAGTGTCAAGAAGGAAGAGATGAAGGGTTAAAAAAAAAAAAAACACACACAATAACCTCACTGTTACTGACTTCATCACTGATGCCTAAACACTTGTTCATTTATAATAATGATTAATTTTGAACATTTTTTTCTTCACATAATTTTTTTTTTACTCTGGAACAGTGCAACTTTTTACATACCATCTGCAATATTCTGACAAAAACGAATGTATATACGCTATTTATCCCGTAGTCAACTCTGCGAAAAAAATAACCGTACTCGACAGAAAAACTTTGTTCGTTCTTACAGACTATGCAGCTGCATTAATCGGATGCCTTCATAAGCAATGGCCGACCTAGATTTTACACTTCGGAGGACACACAGTCCTTGTTGCGCTGGACGTTCTTCAGAACGAGGTGCTGGCACACTGTAAGTCTAGAACTGATAGAAATGTTGACAGCCCGACCTATTTTTTTCCCTTTTTGCAATTATCGTTTTTGCAACCATTCCAGCAGACGTAACATTTCAAAGAAAAGTCCGGTTTATACAGGATGCATAGGAATCTTATTATTTAAGCAACACAACATCAACGACGTCCAAATTTTACCCAGAATTTCATTTTTTCCACGTTGGTTCACTTTCATTCCCTTTAACGGTTTTCTACATTACCCATGATGCCGTCTGACTACCGGCTCATAGTGGTGCCAGTGGGATTTAGCTCTTGCTTCATCCCTATTTAAAGATCAATGCAGCAGAGCTTCAACCCTTTAGTCTGTCCAGCTGTTTCACTTCGTCCTCTGTACATTTTGATCAAACAGATCTTCACACTTCTCAAAAGCACAAAATGATGCAGCATTGAGTAAATAACTATTCCCAAGGAATTACATAAAAAAAAAAAAAATCAAATCACTACTTTTATTTTTCAGAGCCTACACACACTTACATTTACAAACATCACTGTGCTATAAATATAGGGCTATGAGTTTTACCCCATCAAAACGCTTACTAAGAACACTACTCCCCTGCTCAGGGGAGTGATGCTGGAATAATTAAGTCTAAGTGCAAGGCTAAAGATGGTGTTCGCATGAGTGTGTGATTTGTGTTGAAGTACCAGGAGAGCACGAGTTATTTTTGTTGCAGACAGAGAAGTCTGGGTAGTACCTATTGCAGCAAAAGCAACTGATCAGAGTGTGTGTATGTGTGTGTGTGTTTGTGTGCAAGAAAGAGAGCTCGAGGCACCACATGCCCCTGCTGTCACCTTCAGAGAGATCCTTAGGGAACATGCAGCACGTTTTGCAGCCAGGGAACACACAAACAACACTCAGCAGGCTACAAATTAACACAAAGGAGGAGCAATGCTTGCGAAACAATACCCACAAGCATAACCACACACACACACACACACAACAGCAAAACAAGAGATGATGAAAGCCTGCAAGTTGATCCTGCTCCATCAGAAAGAGTCTTGGCTCACAGATGAGGGAGAAAGGAAGAAGAAGAAGAAAAAAAAAACAAGAAAGGTAAGAGGAAGAGAAACTGACAGCTGGACTTGTATGTCTTATGGCTGCTGCTCTGTTCAGCACTTCATGGCCTGGAGCATTCAGGCTGATACACAACACACAGCGGGTAGACGACACCGGGGCACAGCAGAGATGACATGTCCTGAGACTCGGCAGAAAAAGCATGACAGCGACTGCTGAGACTCGACAGAGACGACATGAATACCAAGTCAAAACTGTAGACTGCATTGACGCAGTACTGAAGTTTTGTAGAGAGATCATGAATGATATACTGAGACATAATAAGAGTCTTAATAAACAACGCAGACGTGTATGGAGACAGCGGATAGAGTGCACAGGCAGCACAGAAACACAGTTGATACTTTAAAGACACAGCACTGCAACAAGCTGAGACAATATAAAGACATCACAGAGGCACAGCTGAGACAGTACACACACTACTGAGACAATATGTCGGCACACTGATACACAGCTAAGACAGTATGGAGACAGCACCGATAAATGGCTGAGATGTTACAGCACTGAGAAAAGGCTGAGATAGTATGGAGACAGAACTGAAGCACAGCTTAGAAAATACACACACAAAACAGAAACACAGAAGAGACAGCACAGAGACATCAGAAAGACACAGCTAATACAATGCAAAGAAACAAGTGAGACAGTAAAGAGACCGACCCAAGACATAGCTGAGAGAGAACAGAGACTGCACCGAGACACAGCTAATACAGTACAAAGACAGCACTAAGACACAGCTGAGAGAGTACAGAGCCAGCACTGAGAAACAGCCAAGACAGTTTGGAAGCAGCACTGAAACACAGCTGAGACAGTACAGAGACAGCACTGAGACACAGCTGAGAAAGTACAGAGACAGCATTGAGACACAGCCGAGACAGTTTGAAAACAGCACTGAGACACAGCCGAGACAGTTTGGAAACAGCACTGAGACAGTACAGAGATAGCACCAAGACACAGTACTGTGAAACAGCTGAGACAGTACTGAGAAACAGCTAAGACAGCACTGAGACAGCACTGAGACACAGCTGAAACAGCACTGAGACAATACAGAGAAACAGCTGAGACAGCACTGAGAAACAGCTGAGACGCAGCTAAGACAGGAGACATTTCAGAGAGTACAGACACAGTACTGAGACACAGCTGAGAGAGTACAGAGATAGCACCAATAGTACAGAGACAGCACTGTACTGTCTCAGCTGTGTCTCAGTGCTGTCTCAGAGTCTCTGTACTGTCTCAGCTGTGTCTCAGTGCTGTGTCCTGAGACAAAGCTGAGGCATTACAAAGACAGCACTGAGAAAGAGCTGTGACGGTACAGAGACATCGCTGAAACACGGCTGTGACAGTAAGAAGCACTGAACACACAGCTACAGATACTGTATGGGGACATAATGTACGAGACAACATGGAGACTATAAAATAAGAAAGGAGAAAAATATACTTGTCCTGTTGTAACAATTACTCGTGGCACATTTTTTCTAACTGTCAGTAAAACAAGAGCAAAATGACGTTTAATGGAAGTAGCTACATACTCATAAACCATGTCTCTGTCGATCTGCACGCAATCACTGTCTATGATTGTTGACACTGTGCTGTACATTCCAGGGTACAAACTATTTCACATCTCATTTCATAAACGTTTAGCTTGATGTAAACGATTAGGTGGTCGATGTATCTAACAGGAGCAGCAGCAGTGGAGTTTTGTGAATCCAAACCAAGCTGTAAATAAGGTCCTCAAAAAGCAGGGTTTATGCTCTGAAAAGGTCAGCGCTCTGAAGCTAAGCACTGGTGGAGCAAGTGTTGTGTTAAAAAGGACGCAGAGTAGAGGAGCAGCGTGTGCTGGACTGAGGGGATTCTGGAGGGGGATCCCTGCCACTCTTTCATTTCATTCTCTTTGTGGTTCGCATTGCTGCGAGGCTTCCTCCTGTTTAGGAAGTTGATACTGCTAAATAGGCTGTGTAGAAAAGAACAGTGTACAGTACTTACACTATGGGTTAAGAGACTGGAGCTGATAAAGTAAAAGATAACAAAAGAGAGAAAGACTTAAAAATTATGATGAGTCCCATTTGAAACTTGGATCTTCTCGAGCTTCTTTCCTCACAGGGACCTTTCCTCATTTCCTCTTACCTTACCTTGCACATCACTCGAGTGGAAATGCACTATGAACCTGTTTTATGATAATACCTTCATTTGTATGTATAAATCAACAAAGACACACACTCAAAACAAGAAAGCTAGAAGGTATAAAAAAAAAAAAAAAAAAAAAGAAAAAAAAAGTAATCCTGGGAAGGCATGGAAGGCGTGCACAGTGGAAAACACCAATCAATATCTCACATCATCCATCAGGGACTTTGGAAAAAGCCCTATTTTACTATCAAGGTCACACACACACATACACACACAGCTCACTTTCACAAAACTCATTTCATCCTTCATCTTAATGTCATTTGGGAACAAATGAATTGCAAATGGTATTTCTGAAGAACCCTTCTGCGTGTGTGTGTGTGTGTGTGTGTGTCAGTCAGAAAAGATCTCAAAACAGGTGTTCAATTGTGTTTGTGATATTAGGTTGTCATAGACATCCATTACCATCAACTTACAGTCAGAGTGGGGAGTGTGTGTGCATGTGTGTGCGTGAGTGTGTGGACATGTTTTTATGTCATTGTGGGAACCATATTTCCACAAAAATGAAAACAAACCTGGCAATTGTGACCTTGAAGACAGCCTGCCCTCATACGAATATAAAGACAAGCATGCGAATGTGTGTGTGCGTGCGTGGGTGCCTGTGTGTGTGTGCGTGAGAGAGACACCCCAACTGTCATCGAAGGGGTCCTGCTGAGACTGAAAGCCCAAAATAAGGTCAACGAACTCAGCCACAAGCCATCACACCATTTTCCACTGGCAGCAGCTCTATTAGCATGCCACAGGCTCGCCACTGCACCACCCACTTCATCCCCCCCCCCCACCCCCCACCTGCCCGTCTACCTAGGTCACCTGACGCTAGGCAGAGGATGTGACATCACAGTGCCCTGTGACCACGAGGATGATGGGGATGATTACTTTGTCACAAAAAATGACACTTTCACCACGTGTTAAGGATGTGGGCTTGTGGGTTTTGGTTTCATACATGAAAGGAAAGAGAGAGCTTCCTGAGGTCAGGGCAAACTGTGGTGCCACAGAATGCAGAGAGGGGGTACAACAGGCGACTCTACTACCCACTCCCAGATCACACTGTCAGTCCTGCAGACACATTCAGCAGGGCATGCACACGCAAACAGAGAAAGAGATGAAACAGTCAAAGACCTTAAATTTAGAGAGAGAGAAAGTGAGAGAGATAGAAAGAGAGACGGGGGGGAGCTCAGCGTTGTCCGAGATCAGGTGTAGTATTTCTCCAGCCTGAGGGAAGCCTGCACGCATATAATGTTTAGAAAACTCGAGCAGATCCATTTCTGAATTATTTATGCATGCGCATAAACGTTTACTCTGTTCTCTGTGTGTGTGTGTGTATATATTTTCATATTTTTAAATATTTGTCACACTTAAAAGATTCAAATCATCAAGTGAATTTTTTTTATATTACAAAGATAAAGATAACCTAAGTTGCCTTTTTTTAAATGATTTCATTTATTAAAGGAAAAAAGACACTTAAATCTGCCTGGCGCCATGTGAAAAAGTTAATGCCCACCTAAACCTAATAACCGGTTATGCTGGGAAGCAATTGCAATCAGGAATTTGTGATAACTGGTGACGAGTCTTTCTCATCGCAGTGGAGGAATTTTGGATCACTCTTCTTTGCAGAATTGTTTCAATTTAGCCACATTGGTGGAGTTTTTAGCATGAAAGACTTTGACTAGGTCACTCCAAAACCTTCATTTATTATTTTTATTTTTTGTGAGCCATTCAGAGGTTGACTTGCTGGAGTGTTTCGGATCATTGTTCTGCTGCATAACCCAAGAGCACTTGAGCTTAAGGTCACAAACTGATGGTCGGTGGACATTCTCCTTTAGAATTTAGTGCAGAATTCATGGTTCCATCAGTTATGGCCAATCGTCCAGGCCTTGAAGCTGTAAAGTAACCCCAGTCTATCACACTAACACCACCATGCTTGACTGTTGGTATGATATTATTTTAATGAATGTGATGTGGAAGATTTAAGCCAGACAGGATGCATACCTTCCAACAAGTTCAATATATCCATATATCTATATTTATTTATTTATTTTTAATTATTTTTTTTGCAAATGGGAGATGAGCATCAGTGCTCTTCTTTGGTCAGCAGTGGCTTTCACCTTGAACCTCTCCCAACGATGCCATTTTTGCCCAGTCTTTTTCCGATTTTTGTACCATGAACACGAACCTGAACTGAGGCAAGTGAGGCCTGCAGTTCTTTAGATGTTGTCCTGACTTCTTTTATGAGCTCCTGTATGAGTCGTCGTCGTGCTCTTGGAGTAATTTTTGTAGGTCAGCCACTCCTGAGAAGGTTCACCACTGTCATTAGTTTTCTCCATTTGTGGATTATGGATCTCACCGTGGTTCGCCAGAGTCAGAAAGCCTTAGAAATAGCTTACATGTCAATTACTTTGTTTCTCATCTGTTCTTGAATTTTTTTTAGATCGCAGCACGATGTGTTGCTTTTTGAGATCCTTTGGCATGCTTCACTTTGTCTGACAGGTTCTATTAAAGCGATTTGACAAAGCTGGGGGGGGGGAATATCAGGAAGGGGCAAAAACTTTTTCACAGCACTGTATATATACACACAAACAGATGTATGCATTTGCATGGTTAATAATTCAGAAGCCAGTCAGCTGCATTGTTCTACCATGGAGAGCTCAGGTATGCGAGCGTCAGCTGTGTCTCGTGCATGTGTGCATGTGTACGTGTTTGAGTTCACAGAACACCTGTATACATCTTAGAACTGCTCCCCTTTCCCTTTGTATTATCTTTTTTGTGTGTGTGTTTACACCTATCCTATGCCTGAAAGCAGAATCCTCTACCAAGAACCGCTTCCACTAAAGCAGCAACGACGACAGCAGTGTCTAATACACTGACAGATATTAATATTAGATATTAGTAACACTGTGTAAAAAGGGTGTACCTGTCAATAAAATAAAAGACAAATTATTTGCCTGAGAAAGCTCGGCATGGAAATGTTTTTGCTCTGTTTTTGCGTTTTCTTAGTTTCAGACTACTGTTTACACCTTGTTTGGGATTTGTGTTGGTTTTCAGAAGAAGAACCCAGGTCAATTTTTCTATGTCTACAGCATCACCTGGGAATCGAACTAGCGATACCCGGCTTATAGGACGAGCACTGAGCCACTCAGGGGGCCCCTCTAGTCCTACTTTAAACAATATGCTATGAATTATGTTTTTTAAATTATTATTATTATTATTAATTTATTTTGTATAGCACTTTTAACAATTGTCATTGTCACAAAGCAGCTTTACACAATCAAAATAAATTATGGAAGGATCCACAATAAGGATCCACTGGATAAAGGATGAGTCCTTGGTTTTGGTATTATTATAAGTCTTAAAAAGTAAAACTATTAGCATGATTTTAAGCATTTGTTGTGGAAAGCTGAGCCCTGTCTATCTGTCTATGTAACGCTGTCTCTCTAACATAAGGGGAAAGATGCGCTGTCAGTAATTATTCCCTTCTCCTTTCTGCTGAATCCGAAATTCGAACTTTCTGCCCAATGCATTCTCAAACCAAAGATTATTAATGATAGCTGTAATGCGTTGCTTGGCTGTGCTCCTGCGTGGAAGTAATTGAGGACTACGATTTAGGTGAAAGGCTTGCTCAGGCAAAGAGAGCTTGGACAACTCTGAAGGAAGAAAGAAAGAGAGAATGACAGAAGGAAGTTGTTTTAGTGCAAAGGCTCTCAATTGCATATACACACAAGCACATGTATACACGCTCGTGCTCTTGTTCATGCAGCTTAGTATCGTCCCCATACCTGCCAGAAGTCCTACACAGACGGACAGGCATATAGGATGGATGGGAAAGAGAGTAAGGATGGACAAAATGGAGGGAGGGACAGGATGGAGAGACAGGGAGGAGAGAGAATGGAAGGTTTCATTGGTTAGATGAGTGGAGAAGAAGGTGGAAGACTGTTGTAAGAGCACAATATTTATCCAGCACAAACAAGACAATTCGAGTATATGTTACAGCACTTGGGCATAAAATGCTAAGATTTTTTTTTTTTTTTTTTTGTTATTTCAGTACAGATATACAGTTGCGGCAGCAGAAAGCACTTTTCCCCCCTGATGAGCACTCCACACACCTAACGTGTGCCTGAACAAATGCTGTAATTCGGTGTTAAAAGGCAGCCGAGCGCAGCGCTCGCGAAGCTGTAAAGCGCTGTTAAGGAAAAATACAAAAAGGTTAAGACAAAACTGTTGTGCATCCATAACACAGGGCCCATTAGACTGCGACAAACTCTTTACAGTCGGGCCAAATCCATTACCGTGTCCTATTATACGGAGACAAGACGAGTTACACAATAAGCGAGACGAGAGGAGGAACAGGAGAAGGTGGATTGAATGGAAGAAGAGACAAAAGGGGTTGGATGAAAAAATTTATAATAAAAATGATGAGCACCATCTCCATACAGCCAAAAAGGAACTGGAAAGGGAAAGGAACAGGAACGAGACGAGAGAGAGAGAGAGAGAGAGAGAGAAGGAGACAGGGAGAATGATGTTCTGTGCAAAAACTCTGTGGAGGGAAATTTTGAGAGGAAAATAACTAACCCCGGAGGATGCAGATATTTGAGTGAGCTGGAGGGGCGGGTCTGAAATCCCAGCTGATCTGCTCCTCAGGGAAATTGAATTTTGTGTGTGTGTGTGAGTGAGAGAGAGAGAGAGATTTGTGTCTATGCCAGACAAGCTCTGCCAGTTTAAGCCATGCGAGTTTTTTATTGTGTATTCCTAATGTACTCGGCGTTGTATTTAAGCTAATTGAAGGAAAAGGCAGAAGACTGAAGTAATTTGTATTCTTGCGTCATAAAGTGCAAAGCTGAGACTCAGCAAAAAGGAAATGGGAAAAGGAGGATAAAAAGTAAGGAACATTAGAAAAAGAGAGAAAGAGAAAGAGAGAGAGAGAGAGAGAGAGAGAGAGAGAACGTTCCTGTGTTTGGCTGCACGACCTCGTCACAAGTTTCTATTGGAAGAAAAAAAAAGCTTCGGGGCATCCTCCTTAGACCGTTACCTAATGAAGAGGAAAAACCAGCAGACATAAAATTACCGGTGACAAAAAGGCACAGATACAGTACAGCATGTGTATGCAAGGCACTCATGAAAATTATGCATCTGACAAAACCTTCAGGAGAGACGTGTAGGTTCTACAGATCATTTCATTAAACAAGCAAAAAGACTAGTACTAAATAAATCTATATAAATATATATAATAAATAATATAAACCATAAAACATAATCCTGGAATAATGGGTGAACAACTGGAAGACGAGAGGTTTACTCAAATGAGTGTCACTCTGTTACGGTTTTTAATAATGTAAGAGCAGAAGCGATAAAAGAAATATAAAAAAAGAAAGGAAAAAAGGAAAGAGTGAGATCGGTTAGAACAGATGTGAGCTGATGCTGAGCTAACAGCAAAATGAAAAATAAGCGTTACTTAAAATATCATAACGCGCTCTGCTTTCATCAAGCAAGCTCAAGTGTGTTTGTTGAAGTAAAAAAAAAAAAAAAAGGCACCAAATATATCTACAAAATATTAAAAAGCTTTAAAATGTTGTTCAACTTCTTCTGAAGAAAGTATTATGATTTCACAGTTCTGATTTACGGTTTTTATCATATCTCTCAAGTGTGGCTAATCAGCGGGTGGGTGGATGAGACAAGCCCGGCTCGGGCCAAAGACGAGTGCGTAGTCCAAGGTTCAGCTCATAAAGAGCCTCTCTATTTGCACTTGTGACTTCACTGGATGCCTCCCACGGATAATGACACTAATGGCTGGAGAGAGGAAGAGCAGCAAGGCTAAGCCTCGCGTTTCTCTTCATTTGCGCGGGCTTGATGCCGTTCGAAGACCAGAAGACTCAGATTTGGAGTTTTCTGCAGGAACTCACAAAGCTCACTCTTACAGTAATGTGTTATGAGAGTCATGAATCCAAATCTGCAATCAAAACGATCTTGAATCATTTTTGAAATTGCTTAAAGTTTGTGATGGACGCCTGGGTGTGTCTCGGTCACCCGTTAATAGTCATCTCAAAACAAGAAGCAAAACGGATTGAGATTTAAACAACAGAACGGTGTAAAGAATTAACCTATACCCTTAATCAAAACGTCGATGTGTCTGGCTTAACACTGCTACGCATCAGCAGCAGTGCTTTAGCTGTTACAAATAAAAAAGACAAAGGGACAGAGAGGAAAACCTTTATTCTGCCTGAAACCTGTCCGATTTCTTAGAAAGATCATACAATTAACTTTAGGTAGATTCTCCCTCTCTCACACACACAAAACAGCTATTTTCTATGATTCAATGACCGAGGAAGAGAGAAAGCAAGAGTAAGACATCATGAGAGATCCAAGGCCTTGGTCCTTCCGAAGAGAGAGAGAGAGAATAATGGCTTTATGAGAAGAGGCTTTTGAAACACACGCTCTCTAGAAACATCCCGCTGGGCTGAACAATAGCCAGATAACCTCTCTGCTTCCACCCACTCGCCCACACACGCACAGAACTCGCAGCTTACCTTTCCATCATAGCGCTTCACAACGAACTGATCCAATCCCAGGCCTAAGAGACAGAACGTGAAAAAGACAGAAAGGAAGACAAATGTTAGGGAGTCCAAATTACACGTATTACCAATAGCACACAATCTATTGACCTTTTACAGACACCTGACTACTATGACATCATTTAAAACAGTGGATGGCAGACGCAGCGTCAAAGAACATTATGCTACTGTGTATTTTTGTTGATAAATGCATTCGAGGTATATTTTGCAGCTCAAAAACACAGAGATATTTCCGTATGATTACCATATCATTGAGCAGACTGCCTGTTGCTTTCTCACACAGATAAAATAATAACCTAGTAATCGATAGCTTCTGCTCTGCAGATTATTTTCATGTGCAGTATGTAGTATGTAGTGGTGGACTTATTCAGAAGAAAAACAAATGGATAAAAGTCATAAGGATATTATATTAATATGCCCAAGTTTCAGAGGGTGTACAAATATATGATTTGGTGGTGCAAATTAAATGATATGCTGTGCTTTATGCTTGTGTGCTGGTAGAAATGATGTGCAGGTAACGTTAATTAATACTGACATTTCAAGCTTTCTAATTAATAGCTAACTGCTCAGGGTGAATCCCAAATAGCGTTAAATGGAAAGCTAGTACACTGTGTAGGGTTTACAATCCCTTGTTCCACACACCAAGTAGTGCCCTTGATCAGGGGTTAGAGAGGAATTCAGGATTCAGCCTTGTGTTAAAAGCTGGTTAGGCATAGAAGACAACACTGGCGGTTCAGAGGCAATTCACAACGACTTAGAAGCAATTAGGAGACAAAAAGGAGACAAAGTGGTGTTTAAGATGGCATAATATAATATGTTTTCTTGATAAAAACACTACTGAGACCGGTTTTGAATGTGGGTTTTTGGCACTCGCATCAGATAACGTAACGTAACATAATTTGCTATCCAGAAGTGGACTATGGCAGACAGATGTTGTGACGTCACATGCAAAACATCAGAAAAAGTACCATAGATTATTTGAGTACATTGATTTATATGGAATTTCCATTCTCTAATGCTTTCCAATAAATGAACTCTTATATTTTTTACATTTTGCGTTGATACACAATATGCAAAATATTCATTAATGAAAGTCGCGCATCACGAACGTGCATGTGCTTTTGTTGACGTGGCATAGGTCCAGCCGCGCGTGTTCCCTAGTGCAGTATTATTTCCGCTCATACAGAAGTGGTTGTGAATGGTGACGGAGTTGAAAAAGTTGGCAGAACGATTTCGAGAGAAATTTAATAAGATGGCACCAAGTAACACAGCTATGCTGTCTATCGTTACGAAAATTTCGTATGTTTCACCATTACGTCTCTTTTGGGAGGAGTCTTTCAGGAGAAATAAACCCACAGACGACAACAAGGTAATACTCTATCTTTTCATTGCAGTACTGTATATTTTGGTGAATACTATGTACAAGTATACATTCTTATCCTCTGCATTTTGTATGCACTGTGATAGTAAGTGTGGTAAGGAGTGCAAAGTCAAGGGGTGAACAAAGGCATAATTAGGATGGGCTGAACATCCTTTGCTTCGTTAATTTTCTCATAATAATAACTGTATCCTGTTGGAAGTATTTTATCTCTAAATCAAGGTTCATGCAATCATAGAGCATGACATGGGTCATTCTAACTCAGGGAGTCTGGCTTACATACACTACCTGGTCAATCAATTAAAATATGTTACCAAAAGGAATTAACTAGGAAAATATTTAAGAGCCTTCCACTGAATAATTACTGCTGTGATTAATATGTTACGTTGTTTAACGCTAACCAAGGCAGTGAGTAGCTTCTTATTTCTTAAACAACCAAAGTCAGAAAACGTATCCTGTGGTCATGACAAAGACGCTTCAGAAGGGTCAACTTATTGGCCTGCATTAAGGAAAGAAAAAAGGAGATTGCAAAACTACTAAAATTAGGTTGAGAACTGTAAGACCTGGAAAGATAATGGTAAGGCACCATTTTGGAGGTAAAAAAAAACATTGTGAATGAGCGTTAGAGAAATCAAAACACTAAAACTCACAGCTATGTTTAATAGTGGAAGTAAGAGCATTTCTACAAACACAATGTGAAGGGAAGGGAACGCAAGGGATTGGGACTAAAAAGGTGTGTATGCTTAAGAAAACCACTTATCAGTGAGGCTAAACCGTTGTTAAAAAATAAATAAATAAATTTAAAAAGGGGGTTTTAAATTTGCTAGGGAGCATAAAGAATGGACTATGGAGTCATGTGGTCTGACAGGTCCAGATTTACCCTGTTTTAGGGTGATGAGCGCATCCGCATAAAAAAAGGGGGGGGGGTGAAGTGATGCTCCATCGTGCCTAGTGTCTACTGTACAAACCTGTGTGGATATATCCTGTGGTTTATGATCTGGGGTTTGCTCTAGTTGGTCAGTCGAGGGTTAGCAACGTTATCTGGCAATAAAATGGGCGATCTGAATATACTGAATGACCAGGTTTTTCCATCAATGGATTGTTTTTCACTTGGCACAGGCATATTCCTAGATGATGATTGCAGTATTCAGATTATGAAAGGGTGCTTCAGGGAGCATGGCTTGCCTGGACCACCACAAAGTCCAGACTGTAACCCCTCTCGGTCCAACTGTCTCATCATCAATATAAGATCTTGGAGAGAAATTAATGTCTTTTGAAACCCGAATAAAGGATCTTAATCAGATGACTGAAAACACATCCTGTACCTCTGATTAATTTATTCACATAGCCATTAATCGTAAACACTGTGCTGAATAAGAAACCAAAAGCACGTCCTTAACTCATAAACCCCCCTACACACAGACATACAGTAAACCCCTGATTTCACTCTTTAGTGTGAAATGTATTCCTCTTCCTTCCTCCTCCAAGGTGCTCTTTATTCTGCAGCAGATGATTGATATAACAGGTCAGGACACAGATGGTACTTGGGAAGCCAAGCATGAGGGTTTGGGAGAGAAATGGAGGCCAATGCTGAAGAGCCAAAACTGACGAGATCAATGTAATTCTGCTGCACAAAAGATGATGAATTATGGAGCAGCGTTTCTGGCAGTCCAATGAATAACAGATTACATGTTCATGTTTCCCATTAGTCTTTCTTTTTTTTTTAATAAAGCAAATACCTGTCCATTCATCTAAAGTTTAACAAAACGACAATAAAAAAGTGATGCTCAAAAAAAAAAAAAAAAGGGTAAGACGTGGCCTTACAAGATATACTGTACCTGTAATTTCCTCTTCATGTCATGAACTTTCTAACTTATAAATTAAGAACAAGTAGAGTCCCAAGTCCTGAAAACTTGCCCATGGAGGAAAACTTCCTGACTGTTAAAAAATGCTGACACCAGCGACTCCTTACATAAATCTTTTACACTCCTTACAAAATACCTCAGCAATGTCTACACACCTTCTGTGCTAAAAATTATTATTCATTAGGCGTCTATCTGGTAACCAGCTGTTACTATGGAAACGATAATAGAAATCCTGTGATTTGAACTCTGGCTGAAATAACTGTCAGAGCCGCTGTTTTAGAAAACACAGCCTCTGATCAATCAGATGTGGGAACATGATATGTATTTCGCCTTCGGATTTCTACGTCTTTGGATCGTTGGTTGTTACGGCAATTAGATTTTTGACAGTGAAGAGATGCAAGACTAGTGTGTGTGTGTGTGTGTGTGTCCTCGAAAAAGCGCCCTTGCTCTCGACAGGTGTATTCCTAATTAACGTGTGACTGACTGCCTGCCTTAAGCGACTCCATCATTGTTCGAGAGTCACATGACTGCACAATGGGGGTGGGGGGGGGTGGGGGATAAATTTTATTTTTTTTTTTAAATCACGTCTCTGCCTGGACATAATTCTTGATTGATTTATAACCCATCACTTTGCATTACATTTCCCATTAAAATCCTATACCGTAACGATCATAACTGTGAATATTAATTTTTCTCCTCTGTAAATTAAAGTTCAAGCAAAAGAGAACACGAATAATCGGTATTTAGTTTAAATGATATGATAAGTGCGGGACACACTTGTAGTGTCGTGTCAGCACTAGCATGTGAGCGCCTGATATCAGTGGTATGCTGCAGATGACAAAGTCTCCTTGGCCCACTTTTAATTAAAGAGCACAGACTGCGGGCAAAAAACTCGATGGCAGGCGAACTTTGATAGCGGCAGGCCATCAGAGGATCAATGAATTAAATGCAATACTACTCGTCCGTGCCAACCCACGCACGACTCAGAAATGAGCAGTCATCATAAAAAAACGAGGGGCTTTTTTTCCTCTCTTTTTTTTTTTTTTTTGATCTTCTGCCCTGTGGACCGTCCTTCAAAAACCTTGAAATACAAATAACTTTATGGTTTATTCAATCATATTTGATGTCTGGGGCAATGCAGAGGTTAAAAAGGGCTTCCACTAACCTCCATGGTGAGGCTGTAAAGTCTAATAATGACAGTAAGGTGGCGTTGGGTAATTTCACTGAGCTGGAAGGTGCAAAAAAAAGGAAATAGCGCGCATGCATTTCACGTTCACACTGTCTCTCCCTCTCTGTCTGCCTTTTTTTCCCACCCTCACTGACAGCTGGTGCTAAATCCTGACTATCACACGCAGACCAACGGATCCCAGCATTATTTAATTTGAGCGAAAGAGAAAGATGATATTTACAGATCTTGAAACTATGCCAAATCGGCCAAACGGACTCGTCTACGATTCGGTCATCCGTGTGTTGCCTTTATGAATCAAGAATTGTATTATGGGTTATTTCAAAATAAATAAATAGATAAATAAATAAACCTCGGCTGTGTGAATTCACAGAATGATTCTCTCGTGCATGCCAGTCACTGCAGGCTGGATATCAAATCTCTGTCATCAGCTTTCTCAGCACCTGAGAGCTTTACTCATTTAGAGTTGCTAATTTATTTACCCACTGACTAACAGCAAGTCTCTCTTATACAGTATGCTCAAGCAAGCCGGGTCAGCGTGTCGGGCAGTCACCCCATCTGAGGGATCACCTGACTGAGGCATAAGTACTCTCCGGTACGCAGCTGTTAGCCGTCAGTCTCAGGGTTTTACACAGGTCTGGTCAAGTTGCGGCTGCCTACATTTATCAGACACATGAGTAAACCCTAGACCTGATGATCACATGTACTGCTTGTAAGAAGACTGTAAGAAGATCTGCTCTTCCTAGGGTTACACTCATTAAGGGGCAAAGTGCCAAAGAGGAGGATGTTAATCATGTGCGAAGTCGTATTTTTAAGCTTGTCACGCTTCATAACTACTCGTAGATACGGCAACTCCTAGAGATACTACTTACTCTCTGGCTGCTTCTCGTTAGGCGTGATGGAGCGGATGAAGTCCTGCGGCGTCATGTACACCTCGGCGTCTCCTTGCTCGCTGATGATCTTCAGCGTGGCGAAGTAGCGGAAGATCTTGTCGGGGGTGGAGTAGGCTCGGATGCGGTTCTCATACTCCATCACCTGGACAAGGAGGGATGTTGGAGAAGGTTACGCAAGAACGATACATCTGGATCATGGGCACGATTTAGCAAACCGCAAAACAGAGCAATATTCTACAGGAATACATTAAAGTTAAACAAGAGCGATGATGATACGCTGATGTATAACACAGCTTTCGGGGTTGAACTCCAGAACGAACCAAGCGAGGAGTGGATGCACAGTAAAACCTTGGAGTGCGAGTGCTTTGGTTTGCGAGCGTTTTTAACAAATTTTAACTGGGTTTTGCAGTACGTATACGCTTCGTCTCCCGTGATCACAACCGAGCCAATGGTTCTTCTCTCGCGCGCACGCTGTGGGATTGTGGGTAATCATCTCCCATGCTCAGTCTCAGTGCGAGTGCGTCACTCATATAGTCAACATCCCTGTGCACGATTACTGTTTATCATAACATTATGACCACGAGTGTAAAGCTTTTTTTTAATTTTGTGTCCAAGTGTAGAACTGTTCTTTAGTAACTGTACTGCAACACCGGCCCTCATAAAGAAAAACAGTTAAAAAGGATGTAGCAGTAAAATGTTATCACACAGGTTCCTTGGTAAAATCGGACAAAAAGGAAAAGATTCCAGTTTAGCGTGTGTGTGAATGTCATCCTACACAAT
>JAOVVA010000041.1:5061193-5085614 GCA_028565275.1 Leiocassis micropogon
TCATTTAAAAACTGCATTTTGTGTTTACTTGTGTTATCTTTGACTAATAGTTAAATGTGTTTGATGATCAGAAACATATTGTGTGACAAACATGCAAAAGAATAAGAAATCAGGAAGGGGGCAAATAGTTTTTCACACCACTGTGTATACTGTATATATATCATAAGATGTACTTTAGGATGTAGGTCGTACTGTAGTAATACTGACATTGTTAACTGATAATGTTGTCTTGGTCAGAGGTTTCCAAAACTCTAAACTATCACTGTAAGGCCCTTAATCATGAACTAAGCGACAACATTGAGTTCTGACCTCAACTTTCTAACAAGGAAAAAATGAATTGCATTGTACTTGTTTACAGTATGTACCTGTATATGTAAAACTATAAACACTCATTGATTCTCTTTAGGGCTTATTCTGTACAGGGTTGTGGGAGGCTTGGAGCATGTTTTGCGGTACATCCTGAATAGAGTTCAAATCCTGTACAGGGCACACAAGCACACACACTACAGGCAATTTGGAAACACTAGTTGAGAGTGTGGGAGGAAGCCAGCTTAACCAGAGGAACTCCAAAACCGTCAAGCCTGGGGTGTGAGGCCACAGTGCTAACCACAAATACAGTAGTTTCCACCAGGGTAGCCTTCTGGATCACAACATTGTGGAATCATTTTGCATTAAAGTGTCTAATAGGACACACAACTTCCTGTAAACTGTGACTGCTGTCATGCTACTACAGGTCCATTTCCTGAATGTCCTTTTATACTGTACCATTCTGACAGATTTTGAATTCTCTTTGAATGGGGGCAACCACTAGCTTTAATTCTGACCCAGAGCAAATCAGTATTTCATCAGTGGTGGAAATCAAATGCTGGGTAATTTCTCACCACTCAGTTGAAACTAATGGAGCTCCATCTGCTGAAATCCCTCCAGGGACTGGATACGCGTCTTTAAGATTATACTAAATCCTGTCTTTTTTTCTACTAATATTAAAACTCCAAACAATTTGCTGACCTGGATAAATAAAAAAAACCCTACTGTACATAAATATAATATACTGTATCACAGTGGTATCACAACATTGCGCACAGTGATCAGACAGACTAGAGCCATCTGTGCATATTCACTGGTGAGACAGGGGAACAGAAATAGCCCTTATCTCCACCACTTTCTGTTCTCTTATCCTCAGAACTTTAATAGGTATCTGGCACTGCACTGAGATATAATTTGTAGGGCGGTGTTACCTCACACTTTGAGTAAAATTAGGGCCTCTTCAGCACATTTGTTTGCTGATTAACCAAGTGTGAAAGACGATCCTCTTACACTAAAGCATACTTTTCGGTCATTCTATATCAAACCCTTAACAAACTCCAGGTGTAAAACCCATGGTGGACTCGAACAGGTAAAAAAAAATTGAGAACCCAGCTTTGAATTTGATTCGAACGTAGCCTAGATCACTCCCGAACGAATTGGGTAAATGTGGCTGGATTTGAGAGAAGTAAATGATCGGTTTATATGCAAATCTGGTTGAGAGGAAATAACACAAATCCATTAATTAGAATAAACATACTGTACAATCTGCTGACAATTGAATTGTATTCACAAATTCAGATATGAATAAAAGGCCACTTATTATGCACATGAGTCATTGTGCGATAAAAAAAAAACTATGATGTTTACATTTTTTGATACAGAACCAACAGAAATTCATCATTCAAAAATAACACAATATAAGTGGGTACAAATAAAAAAACAATTCTCAGGCCAAGCTCAGACCAGTGATGAACTTGAGTAATATAACTAAGGTTGAGGAACTGTCTAACCCAGAATTCAAACATCAGGCTTATAATATTACACGTTTACACCAACTTTCAGCTTTAGATAGAGAATTGTACGAGGGGCGTTCAAGTCAAACTGGGACTTGTGATGAAATTTACATTGACATTTACATTTAGGCAATTAGATGAAGTTTAGCTTAAGTTTCCGTCATTGGATAGATCCTTACACTGGGTTACTAGGTTACTATCTAAGTACCACTCTAAGTACCACTCTAAGCACAAGAAAAGAAAAAAAAAAACATAGTACAAGTCTCTGTATGAGAGTATGAGACTCTTGGCCGCAATAAAACACCTGAATAGTGCAATTGTTTTTTTATAGAACGCTATAAGTCTGAGAATGACGATGAAGAAAACCTTCCAGTAAAATTCTTTGTGCAATGATCAAAGGTTGTCACACTTTTGTCTAATGATGCACAGCTGATTAGCACCACACCAGATCTGTCGTTCTGACTCATCACTGACAGCAAATCACACTAGCAATGCTGGAAGTAGGTGTAAATGTGGTACGCACCACCCACCCAAGAGCTTTCTAGTTCATGCTGGGGACTGGCTTGTTTAAGAAGGCCTGCACTGCATAGTAATGAATACGACGATCAATATGCGCAGCAGTTCAATTTACTGTGACAATCGTCTTTGTACACAGGTAAAGCCGAGGAAGCCACACCAGCCCTCAAGTTACACATGCAACACGACCTGCGAAGTGCGGGTGTGTGCGTGTTTGTTCAGAAAGGTGAACAAGTAGTGCAGGTTTAAGTGTCCACTTATCTTCCTTGGACTCTGACTCTAGTGTGCACACACCCTGAAAGCTTCAGTTTTTCAACTGAAGTTTTAAGGGCGTGTGCACACCAAAGATAAGATAATCAATTAGTATTTAATGTGTTATAGATAAGATAATCAATTAGTGTTTAATGTGTTTCAATATAAATAATTACAAATGTAAAACCACGCAATAGATGTTAGATATTGTCTGTATTTGTAAACAAGGGTGCAAATTTGTATTCCTGTTTCATGACCAAAGGTGTTCAGGTAGTCAGGTGCGGAATAGGTGCAGATGGGTGTCTAATTACAACATCCCTGAATAATAGACCGGGGTCTTGTTTGTTTGGTTTAGTGTAGTATGATGAATGTTTCATGTGGGCTAAGTGAGGTATGTCGTCTGCTTTCTCTGTCGGGTAGCCACGCCTGCCAGGTGCTGCTTTTAGTTGTAGTGCATTCCTAAATGCTGTCTCTAAGGTAAGGTGTGGCCGTGCAAATGTGTTGCGTCATGGAAAGTATACGAGACCAGGCATGATCATTCCTTTTTTTGTGTATTATTTCACGTATTACACGCTTATTCGTGTATATGTGTGAAAAAAAGTCTCATACACTGACGTATTGGGTGTCAGTACCAAATCATTAAAAAAACCACCAGTAGCAATGAACTGGAGGCAAAATAACCCAAGTGCTTAAAGCCTTTGTTGTTAGACAGAGGTCAAATATGCTGGGCAACAGCTGTGAGGCAGGAACAGAGCGACTGTTTTAGTAACAGTGATCTCTTGTTTGAAGCATGTACCTACAGTATAAAAGCTTCTCCTCTCATTAATAATCCTTTGTAGTTCTATATTCCATATCCACATTCAGCGCAGCATATAGGATTTAAGGGAAAGAAGAAAAAAAACCGAAATCATTACATGTTTTTATATCAGAGATACTTAAATTCAGTCTGGCAAGTTTCCCATCTGATATATATTTGTCATTCAGATATAAATTACAGAATCAAGGGTTAGGCCATGTTAATGGCCTTCTCCAGTGAACTGGTATAATTTTTGCTGCACTACAGAGCTAGAGCAATAAAAAGCCTTAAGACTTTATTAGAAGTGTCTTGGTCGACTGCACACAAGGATGAAGAAGTCCAGAACGACTCGTTTGCTCGTTGTGCGATTTTTGTGAATTGTCTATTGATTAACTGAATATAAAATGATTCCCTCTGCAAGTCCAACAGTTTTCATAAGTTGGCATTTTATTGATTGTTATAGTTTTAAAAATATATATATAAGGAAAGAAGACTGAAGAACAAATTGCATCTTCATGATGCAATTTTATAAACAACATAATCAGACTGCATGATAAAGCAGTCTGTAGGCGCAAACACCACACATTATCTCTAGTGGGCTGATAGTCCATAGGGACAGAAATGTGATAAAAGCTACACTATTAGTTACAACACTGGTATACTTACAGAGCTGATAAATCAGTCAATATAGTGGTATAGATTTTTTAAAATGATGATATAAATTACATTATTTAACATAACGAAAGTCTTCATTAGATAATAAATGAAAGATTTATGTAATACGCCTCTCTGATAGCATGTTTTGCCCATATGAATACTAGGCCTCACATGCCATGGGGAATTGTGTACAAACTCAATCAATCACCCTTCACTCTGGGGATGACCAGTTCCACTGTGGCCTGCATCGTGGTCCCTGTCTCTTCCATCTGATTTGCAATTAAATTGCATCACCCCTGCACTGCAGCACCATACACCCGGGAGAGGATGAGACCTGGACAGCTGGGACAAGACAAGTACTGGGAGACATTCGGATCATTTCCGATCCGCACCCTTGATCAAGTTGGATGGAGGATGGATCAATAATTGTCTACCGGCAACATTTAAGGTCTGGGCTGAAGGATTACAAATTCCCACAACTGTTAACACTGGGTGTGAGATGGGGACACACTGGATAGTTGGAGCAGTCTATTTTGGGAGAACATGCAGACACACACACAAACACACAGGTGAAATTTATTATTGCTAATTCAACGTCATGGATGATTTTGGTAACTGGGACAAAAACAGAGAACATGGAGTACACCCAAGGCCATGGGAGAACACAAGATACCTGTGATGCACGGATAGGAACCAAAGCTCAGGACTAAACCATGTTCTTGGATCTGTGGAATCAGAGCAGGTGCAGCTCAGTGTGTAAGGTGTTGGACTACTGATTGGAAAGTCCCAGATTCCAACCCCAACACCATCAAGTTGCCACTGTTGGGCCCTTGAGCAAGGCCCTTAACCCTCAACTGCTCAGATGTATAATGAGATAAAAATGCAAGTTGCTCTGGATAAGGGCATCTGCCAAATGCTGTAAATAGAATAAACACACATATATAAAGCGGTATTTTATCATTTGACATGGTGGCGTAGTGCTTAGCACTGGTGACTAATAGGTCTTTCCAAAAAATTACCCATAGTGTGTGTAATTATGTGCGTGCGTATGTGCCCTGTGATGGACTGGCACCCTGTTCAGTGCCCAAAGACTTTCCTTGATCCTGTACAGGATGAGCGATATAAAAGATGAATGAATAAATGAATTAATCATTTAAACATCATGTACTATAAGCACAAACATATATTTAAAACATCCCCCACTCAGCTCAAATGCAGCATTTTAGCCGAGATATGTTTGGTATTCATATGTTCCTTCTACAGTTTTGCACTTGCAATATGAGGCTAACTTGGTTAACAAGTAATACAAGTCTCATAGCTTCAGTGCAAAACTAAAAAAAAAGGAAGACAACTCAAGCAGTTGTGTAAATTAAACAGCCCCCACCCTCCACCCTCTCAAACATTTCTTTAATGAGCTTTCGGCTTGGGCACAACTTGGAAGATGTTCTCTGGTACCTTATTCTTCATTTCGGTGATTAGTCCTGCTACAGAAGCACTCATTAACCAGTCTAGATACACTAATGAATCATCATATTGATAAACTCTAAACATGGGCTCAATATTTTTACATTAGTCTTTTGTGCTGCAATGGATTGGCACCCCGTCCAGGGTGTTCCCTGCTCCGTGCATTAAGTCTCCTGGAATAGGCACCAGGTCCCCCCGCCACGACCCTGTATACAGGATAAAGCGGTATAGAAAATGCGTGAGACAATGAGTCATAGACTTTTGTGTGCACGTGTACGGAGATTAAGCGGTTTGTCTGATCTATTACATTGAGCACCTATTTTCCCTACAGAGCTAATTGAAGGATGGTGTAATAATAGAAAAGCAATAATATAATGGAAAGAACAGAACTGCTGTCGGGTCAACCATGGACAGGACTAGTGCTACAGAGACATGACATGATTCTGGTTATTTTTAAAAAATGTGTGTTATCAATGAAAAGACAAAAATGTAATCTTATTTAAAAACTTTTATGTTACTGGAGGGTTGTTAACATTGTTGCATTTACCATCTCATGGACAATATACTGGCCGTACCTCATTTCAGTTCTGTGTACTGGTCGACCCTACATTGTTACAGTGTTTTGTATTCTGTTGTGTTGTTTGCTGTTTGCACTTAATGTTGTCTTTTTGTATAGCTCTTAGCTAGTTTTTGTTAATTTATCTTGTATGTGGTCGGCTTAGTGGTCAGCACCGTCGCCCTGCACCTCCAGCCTCCGGGTTCGATTAGGGGTCTGTGTGCATGGAGATTGCATGTTCTCCCCATGCTTGGTGGGTTCCCTCCAGGTACTCTGGTTTCTTCCGACAGTCCAAAGAGATGCAGATTAGACTAATAGGTGTTCCCAAATTTCCCATTGTGTGTGAATGCCTGTGTGAATGTTGGCCGCAGGTCCTACCACAGTCGTAAAAAAAGGGATAAAAATACAATGTTCACCATTGACCTCCACGGTCACTAGTTCGACTACAAAGGCTCTTGGATGGATGGATGGAGGCGGCTTGGGGGTGAGCAATGTCGCCTTGCACCTCCAAGGTCTGGGTTCAGTTCCCGCCTCTGGGTCTGTGTGCATTGAGTTTTCATGTTCTCCCTGTGCTTGGTGGGTTTCCTCCGGGCACTCTGGTTTTCTCCCACAGTAGAAAGACATGCAGATTAGACTCATAGGTGTTCCCAAATTTCCCATAGTGTGTGGATCTGAGTGTGAATTGTGACCGCAGGTTCTATAATGGTCGTAAAAATGGCCTCCAAGGTCCCTAGTTGGACTACAGAGGTTCCTAGATGGATGGATGTTGTATGTAGCACTTTGGTTCTGTAGGAACGTTGTTTCGCTTCACTGGGTACTGAATTGCAGTAAAAAAAAAATATAAAAAAAAATTCTCCATGGCTAAAATTGCTTGAAGGACTTCCCTGTGAGTACAGAGTTGTCCAGCGTCCCGCGTGATCTGATTGGCTGCGCGGCTCGTAAGCACCGCCTACTTGAGTTGACAAACTGGGGCACGCGCCGGATGCGTTTGCTTGGATTGGACGAGCTCGCGCTCGTGCAGGTAACCGCCAATCAAATCGCTACTTAAAAATACTGAGAATTTCAAAAAAACAAAAACAAAAAAGACGTTATTTTAAAAAATGTATATATAAAAAAAAAGAGACGTTATTTCTGTTATGGCAACGCAAGAAGGAGAAAAGCTGCAGTTATTGTAGTTCCGCATTTCTGTACTAAAATTCTCTCTCTCTCTCTCTCTCTGTGTAGCAGCCCAGCCCAAGAAGCAGCAGCCCGCCCTATCCTCTACTCTACTCTCCCTCCCTCCCTCCCTCCCTTCCCTTCCCTTCCCTCGACGGTCTCCCTCAGTTCACCCCGCAGCAGTTGCCGTCCGGCTCCAAGCTTCCCTCTCTTAGACATGGCCGCGAAAGTGTGCAGACTCCTGCTGTCCCGGAACAGCGTCGCCGTGGCTTCTCCTTTCTCCTTTTCACACCGGCAACACCAGCACACAGGAACTGTAAGTAACGAGAGTGTGTGTGTGTGTGTGTGGACGAAACGGAGAGAGAGAGAGAGGGATCAGGAATCAGGAAGGAACGGAGATACGCGGAGGGGTGGATTCTCCTGGTAGTACTGTACCGTCCTGGCGATAAGGAAGTAACGCGCTAACGACTTATTCGAGTTGTTGTTTGTAAGGAGGTACACGGCGGCTCGGTGTAAGTCGTGTCTTCTTCAGTTGTGACATTGCACTATTTGCTCGGCGTGTAGCCCTACTGTATGTACAGCTAATGGTGCTGAAGCTAACGCAGACGCTGTGCGTTCACGTTTCCGTATCGCACTAAACTCGGGCATTATGACGAAACGGGAAAGGGTGCTTTTTTTTCCCCGGGATAACCTTGAATGCAACAGTGTGTGTCAGTATATGTGTGTGTGTGTGTCAGTCAGTGCACACTGTGGGGCTCAACTTTATGTGCCCAATGGCACAACCTCACACACACACGTTTGTGTACACACATTCCTAACGATCTGTGTAAGGGCCTTGCATCGAAATAGTTAATTAATGCAGTGCATACATTCACAAATCTCACCGTAACCTTGGTCAAGACAAACAGAAAAAATAATAACACCCCAGGACGAGACATGTCCCCTTGTGAGGACACCTGATCCCTTGGGATTTGCTTCAGATCGAGGACGCTCCCTCGTAGTAGCGACACTGATTGTGTTAAAACCTGTTAATCGGGTAAAGTGAGCAGTGTGCTTCCTGAACCACTGCAGTGTGTGTATGTGTGTGTGTGAGCGCGAGACTCGAGATGGTGCCGCAGAACTCTTCGATGACCCCCAAGCAATCTCTCTCTCTCTCTCTCTCTCTTTTTCTCTATTTCTCTCTCTCTCTGCCTCGCACACTCGCCGCTCCTCCCTCCTCACTGACGTGTACTTATTATCCCCACATACCTGACACTCCCAGTTCCAGGATTTCCCTTCACGTCTTCCTGGGTTTTCCCATTTAGACCACGTTTCTAAGGTCGTGCTTAGCGCCCATCCCCGAGGTGAGGTGCAGGGATCCAAACACCAGCATTTAACCATCATCCAGAGCTTACTAGGGGGGGGAAAAAAAGAAAAAGATCCAATTAGTTAAAGCATGCCAGTCTGGTCCTGCCAAATCATTAGCGAGTATCTGTTCTGCGTGTGCTGACGCTGTAACTCATCTCTCCACTACTTGGAACGGATCCCAGGTTGACCGTGAATCCATCTGTAGCTTCACATTTCAGAGCTTTCGCTTCACGTCACGCGCGTGATATTTTCGGCGTCGTCTGCCCTTGCAGGGGTTTCTCAGAACAGGAGGAGATGCCATGGAGCTTTACAGGACCGTGTAGTGACAGCCTTTCTCAGTCAGTGCAGCAATAAAAGAAATCGCAAGGAAGGGTTTTATGATGGACGTCCACGGCTGTAGCGGTGACCTTTGTACCGGGGTTAGCACTCGATTGGCTGAAGCCGAGCAGCTTGGTGACACTTTTGCTCTCAGGTGGTCTAATCTGATCCAGAAAGGATAGCGCCAAGGCTTTAATTTGTACATCTTTACCTGCAGGGGCATGATGGGAAATACTGTACAGCGAAGCCCTCAGATTCCCATGGTCTATAAGCAGTACTTAGGGTTCTGATCCAGCCCAGCTCTTGACACTTAGAGACACACACACATTTAACCTGCCCTGACTCTGTATTTATGCAGCTAGCCTGTAAAGATGCCCCCATTATAGAGGGGGGGGGGAAAGGGACAGCGAGTTACTCAGAAAAGCTACCTGCTATAAATCACAATGTGGGCGTGGGCTCGACCCAGTTCTATCCGTTACGCCCGAGCGGCTTCTTATTATAATTCGGTTCTCTCACACATTCTGTGTGATTGATTAAAAACAACGCCTTGCCTGTAGTTTATTATTATTATTAGAGAATTTTTTTTTTTCTGTTGTCTGTGTACACACGTTTGAAGGAACCAGACAGGCACACTGATCCTCGACAACCTTACGGCACATTAATCCGATCAGGATCAGAGTAAGTTAATTAACCCCTGCTACTCTGACTGATTGAGGAGCTGAGGTGATCCGGATTAGTTGCAGAAAGCAAGTGGCAGGTCAGTCCTGTGAAAGAATACAATTAAAAGTGACACCCTGTCCTTCTAAAGTGGTTAATCTAAAGGTGTCTGTCCTTTTTGACATTTCAAGCCATGGACTGAAAGGCTGCCTTTGTCCTTGGTGATAATAAATGAATCAAGATACAACACATGCTGTAATTGTTTTAAATACTGGGAACGGGAATCAGCCAGGGATCAGCCGATACGACAGTATCACGATACATAGATGCCGATTCGATTTGTATTGCAATTCTGTTGAAAAAAAGATCCTGATGAGATATTAAATGTTTTTCAGATTCTCTTACAATTCTAAACAAACTCAGCAAAGAATTTGCTAATGTCTTCCACAAAAGATGCTGTGCTGCCTGCCAGTGTGTGAATAGTTGGAGAAATGGGAACATTTTGGCACCTTAAACGCAAACACATACACAGGGATTTTGAAATCATGATACTGCCACACAACAGAACCATGATAATAAATTGTTGTCTCCCTTCATCTATATTACATGGGGGCAGATGTGGCTTCGTGGTTAAGGTGTTGGACAGCAGATCAAGAGGTCCACGGTTCGAGCCCCGATGCCGCTGGGTCGCCACCTTTGGACCCTTGATCAAGGTCCTTCACCTCCAAGTGCTCAGATACAATTGGGGGTCGAGCTGGAAACCCAACCCTGTAAATAACTGCCACAAAAATGCCGGATGTGTACCCATTGCCCAATGTGCAGGGCGCGGCACGTAGACAGAACTATACATCCATTTCTATTAAATGCTTTATAATCATCAATAATTTGCACCAAGATTCAGTTCCCACTGAATCCTGTACTTTGACTAACAGTGCAATCATCTACTTTCCTGCCCTGCTATTTGACATTTTCAGCGCTGTGAGATGCTTTCTTTCTCACCACGGTTGTAAAGAGTGGCTGTTTTGAGATACTTTAACCTGTCAGCCAGCTTGAATCAGTCTGGGCATTCTCCTCTGTCCACACAAAAACCCAAGGGTTTAGAATTTCCACTTTTTTTGCATCGTTCTGTGTAAATTCTAGAGGGATTGTTGTGTGTGAAAACCCCAGGAGATCAGCAGTTTCCCGAAATACTCAAACTCGTCCATCTGCCACAACCCCCCCCCCACTGAGATCCACAATTCTCTGCAATCACATTTTTTCCCCCCGTTTTCTAATTTTTAATAATCGAAGGCCCCGTGTCACCAAAGGAATTCCATAAAAATGCATACAGTAAATAAATCAAAACAGATTGCCCCTTTTGTCATACCTTTATCATATAAACCAGAAAGCTCTAATTAGCTCACAGGATTCTTTTTTTATATTGAGTTTGACTTGAGGCTCTAAAGTTTTTAAAAAATTATAATTTTTTATATTTTATTTTCTTAGCTTCCTTATTTTCACAGGCCAAAAGCACCGCCTGGGTAATAACCGAGGCGCCCCAGGTAGAATGTGCTTACAAGCATTCAGTGCAGCATTTAGATGGCTGAACAAACGTCGATAGTGAAGCTTAAAAATCATTGACCCTGCCTTTTATATAGATTACTCTATCAAAGCTGATCAGGATGAGTAGTGTAAGTCAGAACACATTTCCTAATATTTGATGATATAGTTCTGTTTTTCTTTCAGTATATCGAGCAGCCAACGGGGGATATACGCTTAAAGGACAGTCCCTAGTCTCACGTCTGTGAATCGGACAGAAAAGCCAATCAGAAGCATCGCTTTCTTTCACGTGCCATGCTCACAAAGGATCTTATCGAACCACTAAGAAAAGCCTTATTCGGATTGTATTTGTTTATCAGCATAAGTTTAACGTTTGTGTCACATCATCCTCAAATGTCTTTCATATCCAATGAAAGCCAACGAGACTACAGTACCTTTCCCCAAGCTCGGAACACTTGTGCTCATACTGATCAACATTACGCAGACTTTGGGGTTAAAGATGCTTATGTGAAAACACCCTCAGATACAATCAGGTCTCAAGCCTGCCAGAGAAATGATGGGCTTTTCTCCTGGAAAAGTGGAGTAATTGTCGCCTGATGTGCCTTCTGAGAGGTTTCCCAGTTAGCATTACATTCATTTTTCTTTTGCTCTTAGGGAACTGTGTAACAGGGACACTCGGAAACTAGCTAGCACTCAAAGTGAGATCTGTGTAGAAAATCACAGATGTGTTTATGGGACTTAAATGATCAGGCTGAGCAGTAGGTAATTCAACCTGAATTTTTTCAGGGAAAGGTGGGAGGAAAAACACAACATGATTCGTCAGGAAGGGGAAAAAAAATCATGTAAATAAGATCCTATGTAAATGTAATCATGTCTGAACAGGGATATGTGGAACTATCTGAAACGTCTGGGAAGAGTCTGGGACACAAGGTGGAGTTACGGTTACTGATTATATTCTAATAACACCACTGTTCGAAGCGGTATATTCCCTTAGTTTCTGCCAGTCAATAAGATTTTACTATGGAAACTGTAATGCATTAGGGCATGCCCACTAATATAAACCTTTTATTGGATTTCATCTCCTGCCCAATCAAAATCGAGAACTAGCCTCATCGATTTATATATAATTCCGACGTAAGTACGTATTGGCTGTTTTGAAATACTAGCAACTGGGTCGTCTGCTTCTTCTGGTCTTTTCTAGCCTTTTCTAGTCTTTTCCTCCCGTTCAGGCAGCAAGAAAAGGATGCGTACCGTCTCAGACAGAGACTCCAAAACGGTCCTAATTGATGAACTGCACTGAGAAGAGTGTTTAAAATAACACTGGGTTCATCAAGATTTATGAGCTCCTTGTTTTATGATTTTTGTTCATTCATCAATATTAATGAGCTTATTAAAAAGATTATTTGTCCATGACCTTTAATTAGATCGTTGATAACGTTTGCTGAGACACTCATGCTGGCTGAGGCTTTTGGCATTAAGATTTTGAAATGCATAAGAGGTCTGGGATTGGGAATTTCCATGCTGAAATCATCCTCGAGCAGCGTTTTAATTAGGTGTTCATCAGAAGTTGCTCTGTGATCGAATTCTTTGTGATGCGTGTGGAGTTTGTGTCTGTGTTTATGTTAAAGACTGGAGAAGTGATTATTTACAGTGTGGGCAGAAGTCTTGGGCACCTTGTGCTTTTCTAAATTATTTTTTTAGTACAAACTTTTTTTTAATGATTTTTTTAAATAATATCTTTATCATTGATTTAGTACAAAAAACGTTTCTGATTTTCAAACATCAGTATTTACCCACAAAATTAAAAGTTAACGAAAAAAAATTTGTTCAATGGAAAAAAGCAGCACATTATATAAGCGACCACTTTTCAAACAAACAAAAAAAAACCTGAAAGGAAACTGCCACATTTTACATGCAAAAAAGAAACAAAGTACTCAGAGGAACTGTGGGTGGTTCTGCAGGATGCTCAGTAAAACTTGGTAGCTAATTTCCTTATAAAATTGCACAAACTGTACCTGTGCCTTAAACAATGTCGCACCAAATAATGACTTTGTTTCATTAAATATAGTTGCTCTTCAGCATATTTGTTTGCGTGCACCAAAGACGTTTGCACAATACTTTACATTAAGTGACACTGCATGTGCTTTAGACAAGGTAAAAAGAAAAAAAAGGGTCATCATTGAGGTTTCAATATGCCTTTAATGGACATTGACTACTTGGCGTATATGGCCAAAAGTATAAGGACACCTGACCAGAACACCCAAATGTGTCTTCCCCACAAGTTGGAAGCATATGTTTGTCAGGAATGTTTTTATATGCTTTCTTTCCCTTCAGTAGCACTAAGACCAAGTAGCTCAGACTTGTTCCAGCATGACTTTGTCCCTGTGCATGAAGTTCGCAACTACATAGAGTGGAAGCACTTGACCTCAACTCTGCTGTACATCTTTGGGATGAACTGAAATCACACAGGCTTTCTCGCCTGACCTCTCTGTTTTAGCCGAACACGCCTTAAACTCCACAGCAACGCTTTAAAATCTAGCGCGAAGCCTTCGCTTAAGAGTGGACGTCAGCATAATAGTAAAAAAAAGATGTAAAGAAAGAATTCGTCCTGACGCACTCTCTGCTCACGATGTTTTCACTCATCCTGTAGATTCCCTAAGATACAGTAAGTGCCGTATAGAGTTTTCACCCTATGCTCAACTGGCCCTGCTTGTAAATGAGTGTGTGTGAATGAGTGTGTGTGTGTGAGAGGCTCTATGCAGACTGAATTCCCTTCACACACAGTGTTCCAGATCCATCCACCACGTCCCTGACACAGAGGACCAAAAATAAATAAATAAATAAATAATTTAAGACTGACGTTTCAGTTTTATATATTATATCACAAAAAGCGTGTAAACAGCACTTTTGTTACGGATGACAGAGCTGAGCTGGGCACCGCATGAGGGACTGAGCAGGTGTGGGTCACGATAATCACCTCCAGAGTAATTGAGCTAAGTGAAAGCTCATCGCTCTGGGCTCTCTACCTCTCGCTGCAGCCGCTGCAAAGCTTTGATGGATCCCTTAAAGCCTCCTCTTTGGTCATCTGACGATGCCTGCGTCGGGCTCTGCGATTCAGGAAAGCTGAACAGGCTCGCTAATTTCAGCTCGGACAGGAAGGTTACCTGGCTCGTCTGTGCGTTAAATGAGTTCGAGATGATAGCTGACTGGAATTGTGGCCTGCTGATTGAGTGTGTGGGTGAGCATGTTTGCATGATCAGGTCTGTTTGCCCCCCTCCTGTCCGGCGCTGTCAGTTCGTGTGTCTGCGACGCCGTGCCGATCGATAGCTGCGGGATCGTCGGGCTCTGCATCAGGATTTAAAAAATAAAGTCTTCTATCTTTTCAAGTTGTTACTATAGAAACAATAATGCATACTAGTAGAAGCGTGTTAATTTAAACTACTAATTGCAACCGGATCTATCGTCAGAGCTAGAAAATGAATCCACGCCAGCAGATTTGAGAATCGAGTAGAAGTAGTTAAATAAATTTAAACGTCATGATCATTGGAGCCACATATAACGGGGGAATCCGTAATGATGATGAGGGTAAAGAAGGAGAAACACAAAAGCGGACCCTGCGGCGTTCCACATTCAAGAGATGAGATTCAAGCCGAGATATGCTTACCGCAAATGTATTCTTTTCTTTCATTAATCTAAAAGTGGGTTTATTATTTTTTTGTCCCCGCTGACAGACAAGCCGCTCAAACAGGTTTAAACATCAAACACCACCAGTGTGTTCTGGATTAAAACACACAACCGTTGTGTTATTAGGATGTTGGTGGTTAATCGTGATTACGTACATCTGATAGTACAAGACACTAGTTTGATCTTGTTTATAGTGTTCGTAGTTTATAGTGCTTGTAGCTTGAGCCTAAGTAGGTCTCATGACTATAACGTTTGCAGGATGCAAGCAAGCGAGTCCTGCATGGGCGGTCTGACGCGGCAGATCCGGAGGAGATTAAAACCCCTGAGACGCAGTACGTCGGACTGTAAAACTAGACATCTGTGTTTGTCTTGGATTTAGTCGCCAGAACAACTACAGGAGAGAAAGCTGGCGCGTATACGAGCTGGCGTTATGGATACCCACCTAACATCGCTCGCGCTTTGCGTGTCCCTGGTTACCTGCACTTGCCACACCACCTGCAAACTTCACACCCGTACACGGTGCAGCCTCCCCATTGGGTTTGCCCTTCGTGTCAGTGTGTGTGTGTGTGTGTGTGGGGCTTGACCTGAAAGTTCCAAGGACGCAGCCAAGCTGTCTCGTTCCATTTGCCCTGCTTAGCCAGGCATTCACTCGTCCTGTGAAGCTACAGAGGAGGAAAAAAAATCAGGAAGAGAGGATCCTCTCACACACGCACACACACTTAACGCCTGTATCCCAGCAGGAAATCAATATGATTACTCGCACATCATCTACCAGTACTGGAGAAATGATTTTCCTGGGTGGGGGGGTGGGTACAGTGGTGGGGAGGGATTGATTTTGATGGATTGGGAAAAGGAAATTGGCGTAACAAATCAGATTCCGTCACCTGCCGGACGCTCACTTTCTCTTTAAACGACCAGTCGGCGCTGAACTGGGATCCGAGCTGATCTGGACAATGTTGTGTGTGTGTGTTTGCGCGCATATGAGTGATAGAGAACGCAGACAGTGCTCACCTAAGCAATCTGCATCTGCTGAGTAATTTTCTTATTACTATTATTTATTATTCTAAGTAGAACATTTTCGCCTTGCGTCCGTCTGAGAGATGTCGCCGGGATTTATAATATGGATGGGAGCCGCCAGGGATCACCCGATACGGTATCACGATACCTAGATGCCGATTTGATCCGTCTTGCAATTCTGTAAGTATAACAGTTTTATAAGTATCCCAATCCGCTATTATTTTTTACAGAAAATATTGCTGTGCCTGCCAATGTGTGAACAGTTTAGAGCGCTCCTGGAGGATTAAGGAGGAACTGCAACGTTTTACCATCTCAAATGCAAACATATATAAAAGATTTTGGATCATGATTAAAAGAATTTACGGTACATAATTTTTTCCCCCACTCTCATCTCTAGTTTTTTTAGTGTGATCCATGATCATGATGATGTGACCCGAGTTGATTTAAAAAAAATTTTTTTCAGGTTTTGGCATTTTATCGTAGCCGTCATTAAACACTCTATCATACACACGTCAGCTAAACTTCGATTGAAGCTGAGCGCTCAGATTAGCTCACGCGGTAATCCGGATTCATCTACGCATGACGCTCGTGTGGCAGGATGCCTATCGGATCGATCCGCATCCACGGGACTTGATTAACACGATCCTGTCGATCAGCCCGCGTTCCATGCCAAGAAAGGTCAACTCAGTCTCACAGCTCAGCTAAAATCTCCCCTGAGGGCTAGATTTGTTCATGTTTGTGTGAGAGAGAGAGAGAGAGAGACAGACGAGCCTGTTGTGTGAATCTGACAGAGGCACAGGAAGAGATATTAAGAGATAAGGAAAAGTAGAGGGAGTATAATGGAGAAAGTTCCAGAGGTTCCTGTGGGGGTGTAACTGATAGAGACTGACAGAAAACATTGGACTGGATGGTTTATTGAAGCTGCACAAATGCGTACAGTATTAAAGACTCAGAACTGTTTTGAGAACCTGAACAGCGCAGAATCACGACGAAGAAAAAAAAAAGTGTCCACTAGTCAGTTACACTTAATTCAGAAATGTCCTAGAAAGTGCTGAAGTGCTGAGACAGATGGTAGGATTGCCATCAGTGTGAGTGCTTTCGATGAGCGAGTGACTCCAGCTTGCGGCTCTCTAGCTGTGAACGCTTGCCTCCTTCCTCATTTCTCACCCCGGCTCGGCTCTGCGTTTCTGTAATTACTACGAGGGTCGGATTTCAGTCAGCACACGCGGTCTTCAGTCTGCTGCAGCGGTCGGCCCCTCTGTTCACCCTCTTCACTGTAGACTAAAGAGACAGGGTCAACCCAAGGAAGAAAATCAAAATGGTGTGTGTGTGTGTTGGTTCAGGGTGCGGTTACGACAGCTCGAGCAGGGCTTTGTGGTGTCTGGGCAACTGCAGGGTTAACAAGCAACGTTTTTGTTGTTTTTCTGGGCGGGTCTTGTGGGGGAAGGAGGCTCCTCCGTGAGAGATGTTTGCATCGCACTGATCTGTCAGAATGTCAGAGGAACAGGAAGTATGCCGCCTGGCTCTTTCTGCGAGCTGTCAGGGTGATAGAAGTTCAGCTTCACACGCACACACATAGAGAGAGAGAGAGAGAGAGAGAGAGAGAGAGAGAGGGAGTTTTCACACTTTGCGTTTCAGCTTGTCAGACTGTCACTGATGATATTGGAATGGATGTATGAGCTGGTACAGTCAGTCCCAGAGTGGGCTGCTCAGCTTATGATGTCTTTCATGGTTCTGGTGTCCATTCGTTGCCTGATGCCGCAGTTTCGTTACACCCGCGAAATCGTATTTGTCCCATTTAAACGTTTTAAAATTTTTTTTTTAGTAAGTATGAAGATGCCAGTCTGACTGAAACCGTTGTAAATCAAAGTCAAATAAGCACACCAGGGTAATAGTGCTCCGGTTAAATTAAAACTCCTGTTGCCCTCTTGCACTTGCACTCGTGAAGCTACTGTCTGAACATGTTACATCAGTATCATTTGTATTTACGGTGAAAGCAAAAATAGATATCCCACTAGGGATTTGCATGAAAGAAGTGCAGCGTGAAGCGATTTTGTAATTCTTTCGTGGTCTGAGGGTGTACCTGGTGCCAAAACCACTCATAAACAAAAGCGTTTGGATATCTGCTAACTAAATGTGGACGGATACTCCTAGGAAAGTGAAAGTTTCTTAAGGAGCATCATTACTGGTGATGAGACACAGATTTATCACTGCAGGTCTGAGAGTAAACGGCAGAGTACGGAACAGAAACATCCTTAATCGCCGACCGAGAAAAAGTTCAAGTCAACCATTAGCTGGAGAGTTGATGCTCAGGGATTCTCAAAGACCAGCATTGGAACATTGTCAGGAAAAGGTTCAACAATCAACAGCGCTCGTTATAATAAGGACAAAGGTTCACTTCTGATGAAGAAGTGACGACAGCTCAGCCTAAAACATTTCTTTTATGAGGGAATACGAAAGCTTGTTGACATACGATCAGGTTGTATTGAAAAGCAAGGAGATTATGTTGAAATATGATGCATTTGTCTTTTCTAAAAGTTTAGTAAAATCAATTATACAGCCAGAGTGTGGATGATTTGTTGCTCGAACCTCGTACTTTGGGCAATAATTAGTTTTAATTACCTGCTTGTATACTGGGACAAAGACAGTTTACCAATTAAATAGGCTAGTTGAGCTATAAGCATAGCTTGACTTGACTGTAAATGTGAACGTACTGACTGTATTCACACCGATTAACTGGAGAAAAAAGGCAAAGTAGTGTTGAGGTCCGAGTTCTGAAAAGACCAAAGGATCAATACTGCAGGTCCAATACTTCCCTGTCTTTTGTGATGATGAATTCCTGCATATTGGGAAGTGTCATGTAGGAAACTGACAGCAGACCAATAATAATTTGAATCTGAAAGAAATCATATACAATCAAAGCACCTTTGTCCTGAATTTCTGAACCAGTAACGGTTCTGTTCTCTGTCCATGCTCCAGATGATGTTGTACTTGTGAAACCGTGAAGGTGAGCCTGCACTGTATTCAGCCTGCATTTATTTAAGACCACGACTTTGAAGCACAGTCTGAAAGGACTCCAAAGAGATCATGTGCACGGGTCAGCTAACCCCCGAGAAACCGCTCTGCTTTTAGACCGTCACTCTGAGTAACCCACATAACGTGCATTCTTTCTACAGTCGACTGAAAGATCATCATCTTGTGAGCTTGGCATCTTTTTGCAGTGCTGAACTGGCAGGCTGTGAAAGAGTGCTCTCTGATTGACCGTTCAGCCTAGGAAATTGGAGAAGCAGAAGAGAAACAGAAGTGAGCAAATCAAACAAAAGTTAAGGGCTGATTCCTCAATAACTGCTCCTTAGTTTCAGACAGCGCTAATTTTGCAACGAAACGCCTGAACGGGAAGATTCCCCCAGATGCGCAGCAATGTTGAAATGATAGCTAGGCTAGTTTGCTTGGCTTCGATCCAAACCATACATTAGAGCGCTTCAAAGACTATATAGAAGAAATGTATCGAAGTAAGCCACTCTATATATTAATATATTATTTGTAAGCAGTTTGGACGACGTCACCTTGCTTTCTGTGGTGCAGAAATCTCCTGCGAAGAGGTCGGCGTTCACCAAATGAGGGCGGAGACCTGGAACGTTTGACCGGTTTGAGCTGTCAGATATGAAGTAACGTTGTTTATGGATCTCACATTGGGAGGCTTTTTATTAGAGACGGAGGGGAGGAAAAACTGATTCAGTTAAGGATTGCCGATTTTTTTTTTTTTTTTTTTTTCTTTTTTTTTTTTTCTTTCTTTTCTAATTTGTGTGTTGGTTTTTAAGGTGGTAAAACGTTGCTGGTCCTCAACAATCATCCTGGTGGCGAGTTCTGGACTATGCATACATTGGCGGACAGCACAGCATCCAAAGACCAAATTATATTGTAAATAACGTTATAAGTTTGTTTAGACTTGACTTGAATAAATGTCAAAGGAGGATATTTGTTAAATTGTGATCCTAACGGAATAGTGATACCGATCGAATCGGCACCCAGGTGATATCGTGGTATCGTATCATGTCGTCTCTGGCGATTCCCATCCCTGCTTTTTTTTTCCTCCTCGGTTTTCTTTCCTTGCTTTCCATCAAGGTGAACGATGAATGTTTCGAGCTCATGTCTGTGACAAGAGAAACTGTAGTGCACACATACACAGGGGTTTACGGTAACCAAAAAAAGGACCTGGACACTGAAAACATGCAGTAAGATGAGTGCTAGTGAAATCGTGATACTTGTACAGAATCGACTCTGGACATGGGTATCATGATAATATCGTATCGTGAGGTCCCTGGTGATTCCCATCCCTAGTTTACTTTATCTTCTGGTATGGAAAGTTATTTCATGTTCCTCAGCTCAGAATGGGAAAGTCAAGTTACAGTATCTAGTTTTCCACCATCTGCTTGGTGCCTCAAGCCCCTTAACTGTAACAGCGACGCTGTGTTTGTATTCCTCCCTTTTTTTTTTTCCTTTTACCGCAGTTGCTACGTGAGGACCCGAGCTCTCACAAAGGAGATAAAAGCTCTAAAATATTTACCCACAAGCATTTACTTTAACTCCAGGTCTGCTGAAAAGCTCTGAGGAACGGTGTTTTTTTTCTTTCTTTTTTCGAGCGACTCATCTGCTCTTTTCTCGCCTGTGCTTTTGGTGATGAGATTCAATGCAAATGAAAGAAAGATACAGGAAAGCCTGAGAAATAAGAAGTGAGGGAAATCTACAGAGCGGATCAGCGCCAATGACAGCAAAGCTCGGTTTCATCAGGCAGTCCTGAGGGATTTCCCCCCTCTCTCTCTCTCTCTCTCTCTGTCCCTCTCTCTCCGCTGAGAGGGACAGAAAGGGGGACAGGCTTAAGAGCACGGTGTACAAGCAAACAATAGAAGCGTTTACGGCAACCTAATTTAGCGAGACTGTAATTTTTCCAGGAGTGCGTCTGTGACAAGCAGGCTCAGTGTCTTTTGTGACAGAGAAAGCTTTTACAGTACATCTCTGACCTCACGCCTCCTCTCAGTCACCATGGAGTTGCTGTGGAAACACAGCGACACTGAGGAAGTCCCCGCACAGCAAATATTCCTCATTCCTAATCATGCTGGAAGCGGGCAAACAAATTATTGGTCTGCAGCCTTGTTAATTTACTGCTAACGTTATTTATGAAAATGCTCCGATACCGACACGACACCGTGTGATGTAAGCCGGAGTATAAAACCACATGGATCTGTTACTCAAGTAATGATGATAATTAAAGGAAAGCAAACCCTGCTTAGTGAAAATCTCAGATGGAGGAACTGCAGCATAATACAACATAATGTGATTAAACATATTGAATGAAAATGACGACGGTGATGATGAAACCACTGAAATCTGCTTCACTTCTCCTGCCTTCAGGTCTTCCTTAGAAGGCCTTTCAGGTGGTGTGCGTGAGGATATTATTCAATAATAAGTATTTGCTTATCATCAATGACGAAGAAGAACCAAATAGTTAAGATGTATAACTATTGCTTAAATCTTATCGCCTGCTATGGAGGTGACATTCGTATTGCAGGTACAGTTGTCAGATTTAATTGTACTTTTGTTGATCCATTCATTTAATTAAATAGATTCGGAATCAGTTCACACTTTTTAAACTATCTAGATAAACTTTCTAATTGGTTAAACACTCTTTCTACACTCTATTCAGAAAATGCAAAGGGAGGGTTATCACATCTTTTGCTTTTAATTTTATAGGCCTTCATTGCAATACCGCCACCTGCAGGACTGGAGTGTACAGCAGGGGGAAAAAAAAAAGAGATGCGACATGACATTTAAACAATCAACAGCAAGTTACCCAGCATTTCAATGCACATTAGATGCTTTTATTAGTTTTTATTGCTTTAAAACCTATAAGAAATATAACTGAGACAATAAGCATCTTTCGAGTCGAATTGAAAAACAGCTCCCAAAAATTTTACGCAACTGACCGTTTACCTATGATTCACAGCTCCGTTGGCAGCCCCATGACGACTTCTTTGTTAGTGATGCTTGAACAACTTGGAAAGTCTGGGGTCGCAGGAAAAAGGTTTTAACGAGATCATAGTGGTGAAAATGAAAAATCATGGAGCTTATGTTAGAAAGAATAGGCCTGCTAGAAAAGCACTCGAATCCTCCAGTAAACCAGAAATCCTTCGACAGATCTAAATCAAATGTTTTGCCACATCCCTGATTGATTGCTAGGCTACTCGTTTTTGGTATCGGTATCGGTGAGTTTAAAAAGAATAAAAATTCCTTTCTTTCTCCGCTGCTGTATCCTCCTACAGGATCTCAGAGACCGCTGAGGCTAATGATTAATCTCTGATGACGCTTCATCTCATTAAAGCCCGTGACTGATGGCTTTATCATCACCGCTCATCGTGGCACCCGACCAAACCCGTGCTTTTGTTCGAGGAAATCCTTTCCCTCCCTCCACCACATTACGCAATCTTAAGCAAACAGTCTGAGCAGTTAGTCAGAGTAACAGACTCCGTCTTTACCATTGTGCACGCTGTCCTCCCTCGAAAAAAATGTGATCTGCTCAACTGCGTTCTCAACGGTTGCTAGGCCCTCCTACATGAAGAGAGGTTCGAGGAGTGTTGGGTACTTATTCATGCCATGTATTCTGAATAGAAGCCATTTTTTTCCCTTCTCAAAGAAGATACCAGGTATTTGCTGCGTTTCCTTTAAACTGAAGAAAGCTAAAAAGCAAGCTTTTGTTGTTGGTCTTTAATCGAGGTGCATTTAGAGCTGCATGTGAATCGGAAAAAAAAAATCACGATCTCGATTCATACATACATGCGATCTCGTTTCTGAATGACGGGGATTCACTTGCGTGTGTTTCCCTGCATTCAGATCATGACTCGGGGTAGTATGCTGTTATTTCCATGCCAAAAACTGATTTTAGTTTTGTTCGCTCACTTACTTCATCAAACTCACCCTTGCGTTGTGCTTAAACTGTATTTCCTGCTCAATACCACAACACTCTGCTTGGTGGATTCCAGCCAATCATAAGCTCCCCCCCCCCGATGACCTGTTTCTGATCGACTCCTTTCAATGCATTATGTGTCCGCTCAGTGCGTATGGGTGTGTCAAACAAAAAAAATCGTGATTCACATTTTTTCCAGCAGTTTGTGCATTTACAGGAAGCTCGGACTGCTGATCAAAAATTGTATGCAGGATCACAATCAGTACGTGCATTTCCATAGATATAAAAATTTCACTATTAATCAGAATAACATCCCAGTCAGAATAAAAACGCTTGATATAAACACCTCAGTCGGAACAGTCTGACCTGATCCCTTTCTACACGAGAAGAGAGTTAAATCTTTGATAATCCATTCAATATTAGCCATGTAAAGTCTTATCCCATAGGTTCTTTCTTGTCAGATTCTATCTGTGGACATTTGCCCCACATGGGGGGGTAACATTAGGTGACGTGACAATTTTTCATGACGGAGAATAACTCTCTCCCATCTGTCTTGACGAAAGGACACTGCCTGGATAAAGTTTCAGACGTAGTAGTAAAGCATCTGATGAATTACAGATGAGACTGCTTGTAACCAATCAAAGCGCAAAAGGCGGGATTTATCGGAAAAGCCTAATCAAACCACACAAAACATTTCCTGCTGATTAAAAGCTTCATGGCGCCTGTAAGAAATTTTATTCTTTGAGCTTGTAAACACACATCTTATCTGATCAGCATCCGTCTACTATTTGTAATTGGACGGATTACAATAAGATTGAAAAATATTGTCCATGAGAGAACAAGAGCGTGTTTTTTTTTGTTGTTTTTTTTTCTCTTTCCCGGTGACGATTCATGTCATGTTAAAGCTTGAGAAATCCGATGTAGTGATCGATAAGGCAGCAAATGTTCACGTCTCAAAGTCCCAGAATGCAGAATGACAGCTGAGATGACAAATACGGTGATGTTGATGGAGGTATTAGCATGAAAGGTGAAGCTTTGGAAGGAAAGAACTTGACAGAGTCAAGGACTTACATAACGCAACCTTAACCATCCTAGAAATGCACAATTAACGATTACATATTCGTTATAAAATCATCTTATCGTTTCTCAATACTCGTCTTCCCGCTCGCTCTCGAAGGCAGAAAGTTCTTACATAATGGCTTTTTTTAATTTTATTTTTTATTATACAAGTCATAGGATTTCCTAAACCGATATAAAGCCCTGCTAACGGCCGTGTCCTGTTATTAGAGCGCTCAGTAATGTAACACTGATTATGGAGCTCGTCTGGGTTGGAGAACTGGCACTGGACTACGACTGACTCATTTCACTGACAAGGTGCCAGGTCCGGATTCGGAACTTGTTCAGGCAACCGGTGGATATTTTTATAGTAGTAAGACCAAAAAAAAAAAAAAATCCAGCCTGCGGTTTCTGAAGGGACTGTTATGCAATCTGATGCAAGATTTCTAATAGCCGTGTGTCTGATCAGTTACACTGCTGTGTTATGGTCTTAACATAAGACTATCTAGACAGGAACTAGAACTTGTTCGCTATTTCTCACATCTATGTAAGGATGTACACATGGATGAAGAGAGGCTTACGATGGGTTTTGTTTCATAAAGTCTGGCTACATCAACCCCCATCAC
>JAOVVA010000041.1:5093114-5111972 GCA_028565275.1 Leiocassis micropogon
GTGTGTGTGTGTGTGTACAGTATATGCTTTATTTCTTTGTAAGTGGAAAATCTACAGGGGATCAAATAATAATTTTCCCCATTGTAAATGTATAACTGTATGAGTGTGTATGTGCGTGTGTCTATATGTATGTAATTTATAGATGGACATCACGTCGACTGGAAAATGGTTGTCTCTAAACCAGCTAAAGAAACAGTGCCCTTTAGTTTGTCATTTTAATCTTTTGGGAGCAGGCGCTTTATTCGCTGTGACAAGCTAATCATTGGCAATAGACTGGGCTGTCTCTATTGGGAGGAGAGCCCGATTAAAACGAAATCTTCCTGTGTCTGTAATGACACTTGGCTGCTCGAGTGCTCCTGAACTTTTCAGTGTTGATGGCCATCAATGGTCCGGCACTCCGGCTTTTCAGAGGGATCGCCTGCTTCTTCCATCGCTGCTCTTATTTCCACAGAAATACGATTTAGCAGCGGTATTCAGCCGCTTGTGATCCGTACGTCTCGTGTAAAAGAGCTGAAATCGTTCAGGACAACACCCGATGCCTGGCGACAGTGATAAGGCGCTAAGGACCGGACATACCCCAGCACACTCGCACATTTCTTGGCGCTGGCGCTACAGCTCTTGTGAGTGCAGTAAAGCTTCATCGTAAAACATGTTCAGCAAGCCTCAAGCCACGACAAACAATAAGTACTTCAATACTGGGTTAATTGGAGGCTGCTATCTGAGTCCCAGCTACCCACACGGGTCTACATTTTATACTCCATTACCTGCATTGCGTCGACACACATGTATAGGAGTGTGTGGGCAGTCGGATGGCTTTTGTATATATTAAAGCCGCGGCATGCTCGTGTGCTGGCTTTCCCGTGAAGTTTAAAAGAAGCCTTTGAATTAAAACCTTAAAAGACATGAAAAACGTTAAAAAAAAACCCATCAGTTTAAATATGTTCTGACTGAGAAATTTTGACGTTTTGTTTATTAAAAACATTGTCAGCGTTTAGCCAGAGTTATGACAGTAGATCTTCATAGTTAGAGATATGCTTACGGTGTCTCAAAAGATTCAAACCAATGAGATTGTGATCAATATTATGGCGAGTGAATAAGGGCATTAGATGGCCAAGCATGTCCAGGTACATCATTTGGGTAACCCTGAATGACTAGGATAAAATGTGCAGGAAATGTAACCTAAACAACATACAGTACAACTAGTTAGTTAGATAAGCGTGTTTACAGAGAGATATGAACTTGAGGGAAGTGAGGACTGTGTAGATGTAATGCTTAAGGAGAGTGATAGCTCAGATGCTTAAAGCTCTGGGTTACTGATCAGAAAGTGTCGGGTTCAAGCCCCAGCAGTGCCAAGCTGCTGTCGTTGTTGAGCCCTTGAGCAAGTTTTAAAAAGTTTCAGCTGTTTCAGTTATCTAATAGGGCTTTAGGGGTTTCAGTTACTCAGAAGTCAGGATTATTTTTTCTCTAATTGTACTTCCTTCTTGGCCAGCAATGAATAAAAAAAAAAAAGAAACAGCTTGAATGTGAAATCTGTTTATGCATTGAACCTGGGCTAGTGTTCTATCCAACACAATGTACTGTAAAAGTACGAGTTGTATGAATAAAGTACGGGGCATGATTATTTCCCTACTCATAGCTTTATTACAGCTGTAGAAACATCCCATGTTTATTGTACAGAGCTAATAAGGTGACACATTTGAGTTTAAAGTTTGCCTGTTAATTCCATAATTTCTATAAATCTGTTCAACATCTCTGCATGTCTCCAGAGTCGTTTTACAGAACCAAAACACTATTTGCTTTGTATGAACTCTGACTGCCATTGTATACAGAAGATGTAATTAATTGAGAATGAATCTAATTGGCATTGATGTTTTCTCTGATGGAACACAGCTGGTGTGATTGCTGTAGTTAGAGGAAAAAGGACGAGTAGTTCAGAGAAGCTCAGATGATTATTATTATTATTTTTTTTTTTTCAGCTTCACTTTTTACGCAGCTGGCTCAAGACAAAGTCTGCCTTATGTTTACTGATATTATATGACACTTGCTTTATGTGAGCAATAATCTAAGTTTAAAAAAAAAATAATAATAATTGAATCAATCCCCCATTGAATGAAGCCAGGTCATTTGAGACAATTGTAGGTTCCCAGTTCTATGACAGTAACCACATATGGTTAGGTGTCCACAAACTTAAGGCCATGATGTAAAATTTCAATCTGACCCAATGATGTCTTTTGCAGGAGACGCTATCTGGACCCTTCGTCCACCAGAGTGTGAGAAAAGGACACAGCCTGAGGTCCTCCAGCAGGGCAGCACTCTTCAGCCAGCCCGGCGCCTCCCTGTCTCCACAGGTTAGTGCAATCGGATGACGAGAGAATGTAAAAATCCTTGTTTCAAAGCAGAACCCGCATGAGGTCTACCTGTGGTTTAAAGTTGTCGTTTTTTTAAGCTACGGTGATTCCCAATCTAATCCTTATCTAATATCAAGGCTAACCAAGACCTGACTGAATGTATTACGAGGTTCTGAGAGCCGCTACAAATGTTTTAGTTTCCTTTTGGGGAAAAAGATAAACGTGGTTGATATCCCCTTCATGTAGTATAGGAGACACACAATAGGGGTCGATCATTTCCCTAATCGGAATTCCTCAGCATAGAAAATTCACTTTTCTGAAGCGATCTTGTAACAAATCGATATCAGCCGTCATGTCACGCGTACTTGTACAACTCTTGTGTGTTTTTTCTTTGACAGTTTTACGTAGTACCAATCCAAACTTTGGAAACTGCAAAAAAAATTGAAAAACTCAGATCAAAAATAAATAACTACTGTACTTTACAAAAGTCTTAGACAAAACACAACACAGAATAATAATTATAAGGCCAAGTAAACAGTAATTAATGAGGTGGTTGGTGTGACGATGCTTTAGTCTCGGGTAAAGTTTGTGCAGTTTTATCAGGAAATTAACCACTAAGTTTTCCTGAGCATCCCGCAGAAACACCCAACCAACTGTGCAACTGGTGTTTTTAGCATCAGAATCAGAAAGAGATTTATTGCCGAGTATATTTGCACATACAAGGGATTTGTTTCAGTTTTGTCGTGGAACACTGCTTTTTAAAAATCAGACCAATTTTTGTACAATGACTTATCCTGTTACTCCGCCCCCGATTCATCGTATGGGTGTGTGTACATAGTAAATCGAAGTGTGTATACGTGTGTAGTTCCTGGGACTCTCCACTCCTTTAAACCACAGAGCTGTTAAGTTGGTATGTGAATGAGGCATTGTTGTAATCGTTCTCCATACACTCCAAACACAACAACCCTGATATGTATAGACAGACTACGCTTTGTACTGGAAGAAGGTGGAGTTTGTGTGCGGTACAGTGTCCGGCATTGTGTCTCAGAGCAGCAGAATGTCAGAGGAACGTTCTACTCCTGGGCCCTAATAATGCATGGATGTAAAATTTGATGTGCAGTTGGCATGAAAACCTGTGTAGGTTAGACTTGTTTATCTGGGAGTCCTTAGATGTAATCATCTTGTTTAAGTCTTCAGCTCATGACAGCTCATGACAGCTGTACGATCAGCTTTTTTTTTCATTTTTTTTTTTCAGTGCTAAATGAAAACCAGCGCTGAGAAAGAGTTTGCCTGAGTAAACCTTTCAGTTCCTCACACTTTCCGCATTAGAACTAATTGTGGTGTGAACTTCCTGTCTAGCGTGTTTGTTTAGAAGAATTTAGGGCTTTTTCTCCTCAAGCGGTCGTTTGTCCTGACCTGGTTGTGAACAAAGTGATTTTGATTTCAGTGTAGATTGGCTACCCGATAAGAGCCCAGTGTAGCAGCTGCACTATGCTCAGAAGATGAGCTCAAGGTTAAGTGTCTGCATTTTTAATACTGTGGATTTTTTTTTCTTCCTCCGCTGGCTGTTCCAACGGGCATATGGCCTATAAATTTCTTTATAGAGAATAGACCATTTGATTCTGTGCCATCTCCGTAGCTGAGTAGCACATTAGTGAGCGTATGCTTGTGTATGTGTGCGCTGAAGTGAATTCAAGAGACATACTGCGTAAGGAGTGATTATTAGTTAGCCAAGAGAGGAGAGATGATGTGATTGGTGTAGTGCAGAGGAGCAGGTAGTGCCATGATAGAAGTGCATTATCACTACCTTCTTACTTCTCCTAGTTTTACTGCAGTTCTTCCGTGTGTGTGTGTGTGTGGGTTAGAATGTGAGGGAATGTTATGATTGACTCTGGCCTATATACACCATATCAAATTCTGTTTCAATATAAAAGATGTTGCACTGACTTATTTATTTATTTAAAAAAAAAAGATTAATTGTAAAATACAACAGGATAAGTAGAAAGAGGTGTGTTTGTGTGTGCGTGTTTCATGTAAATGTGTACAGTATATGTATATAAACGTATGTATATTTGTGTGTGTGCACCGATCAGCCATCACATTACAATGCTAAACAACGTGTGCTGTGGTCCCTGGCAGCAGGACATTACCAGCGGGTGCTGTGGCCAGTGGGGCGGGGCGGGGCGGGACAGGGCCTCCATGGATCGGACTTATTTGTCTGTTGCATCCCATAGGTGCTCCATTGGATTGGGATCTGGGGAATTTGGAGCCCGGGTTAATGAGCCTCAGGCTGTGGTGTATTGGGTGTTCTGGTGTCGTTTTTTTTTTTTTTTAAATGCTGCATTGGCTTTTCTGTGGGATCAGACTGCAAAACTAGTTTACTTCTACTGTATATGATCAATGTTAATGTGTTAATGTCTGTGGCGTAATATGCATGTCTATGGTATGTACTAGGGCTGTAGCTATCGAATATTTTAGTAATCGAGTATTTTACCAAAAATTTACTCGATTAATCGAGTAATAGGATAAAATATACTTTTGCTTAAATAAACAGCAATGTAAAATATGAGAAACAAAAATCAACTTTTATTTTTTTAAATGCATACAGCAACACTGTCGTTATTCACAATACAAGGAATAGCTTAAATAAGCTTTTCTCAGAAGCAAAAGAAAAGAAAGGTATTTCAAATGACTTTAAGTATCAAAAGAACTTTCTTGCTGGTTTCTTCTTCTCTTGGCTCGCTGATTATTTTCATCGCTCCCTTCAATTTTGCAGCCCGCAACTGAACGCTCCCTCAAATCAATACACAGCTAACTTGTTTGCGTCTCCTTCCGCTTTGTGGGTGACGTAAGCGCTTCTTCTTCGTCGGTGTTTACTGGCGGCTTGCATCCAGAAGAGCGCTGAAATACAACAAATATTGCGACAAATAATTGCGCAAAAACATAATGCAAGCTTTTAAAATTAATTAAAAGAAGCTTTGAGGCAGAAGATTTTGCCTCGATAATTTTTTGTAACCGAATTACTTGAGGAATCGTTTCATCCCTAGTATGTACAGTGTATGGTACATTATCTAAACAATAGTTACCTGAAGACTGGAAATTTCTGAACAAGTGGCTCTGTAATTGTCTGCTGAATTGCCAAAAATTTTTCGATCTTAAAGCTGTAGGATGCATGATTTTTTAATTTTGCCCAATTGCAAGCTATTCATGAAAGAACATTTTGTAATGTGGTGGTGTTGTGCTGCACATAAATCTCACAGCTGTTCAGCAAACATAATCAGTCCTCAATCTTTTATCCTCTTGGAGTATAGTACTCTGCTCTCTCACCTCCATTTGCTCTATTTACTCTCTCTCTCTCTCGCTCTCTCTCTCTCTTTTTCCGATTGGCTGTGCCTCTTGCGAAACATGGTGTAATAAGCCTCTCTGGAGGCTCTGGTGTGCCATGATGACGTTTGATGTATCGGCTTCAGAATATGACATATAAGCATTTTCCGCTAATGCTGACCCAACTGACTCGACCCTGACTGAGTTCTTATTACAAGACTGGCAGTGAGACTCAGTGCAGCCTGGAATCAGCTTATTCTAAAGTATTTGTACTTGTATCCTTAATACACTATATACAGTAGCTTTAAGTTAAGATTATTAGAATGTTACCAGGCAGCATGTTGGCTTAGTGGTTAGTAATGCCGCCGTGCACCTCCAGGGGTCCGGGTTTGATTCCCAGCCAGGTTTGATTTTCACCTCTGTGTGCATGGCGTTTGCATGACCTCCCCGTGCTTGATGGGTTTCCTCCATGTACTCCAGCTTCCTCCCACAGTCCAAACACATGCTGATTAAGGATTAAGACGTTCCCAAATTGCCTGTAGTGTGTAAGTATGTATGTGTGCCCTGCGGTGGATTGACACCCTGTCCAGGGTGTGCCTCATGCTCCTAAGTTTCCTGGGATACGCCCCAGGCTCCTGCAACCCTGTATACAGGATTAAGCGGTGTAGATGGTGAGAGTATTTTACCTAATTTTACCTCAGATTAGGGACCACCCAGGTGTTGGTGAGGAATGGTTGAATTGTTTAACTTGTCTGTTGTCAACTAGATGGCTTTTTTAACACCTGAGAATCTCAACGTTTTATATCTCAGACTTAGAATTGAGCTTTTGAAACAGAGTTCCTTCATTTAATAACAATTTATGATATGTCTGAAATTCCGCCATGTTAAGTTGATTCTGTTTTCAGATCTGTATCGCTACGCATCAGATAGCATTAGTCAGGACAAGTGTTTCATTCTGTGGTTAATGTCGTGTGAGAATTCTGCGCAGAAACGATTTCAATATCTCATTCCGTACCACTGGGGTTCCAAATGAATGTGTATCTCCATCTCTCTAGACATTTAGTAAGATTGTGTCTCAGCTTTTCCTTTGCTTCCATTCATCTCATGCTCTCTCTCTCTCTCTCACACTAACTTCCTTTCTCTCCCTCCCTGTTCCCCCTCTCTTTTTCTCTTCCCGCATTGCTGTAGTGAAGGGGGCAGATGTGGCATCGATCGCCAGGGTCTGCGGCTCTTAGCCTGCGCTGTGCTGACGGGTTATCTGTCCTGTCAGATCCGTGCTGAGCAGTGTCCTCACCGATTACTGTCTTTCTGAATGGAGAAGGTTTTATATCACAGAATAGTACTTATGAGATATTATAAAAATCTTTCACCACTTTCTACTGCAGTGGACACAGTCTCTGAATGACTGTAAACTGGACAACACGTACTTATTAAACCTTGTAATGCCTGAGCTCCGTGTATGGTAGGATCCTGAATCATCTCTGGCAGCCTAGCACATTCTGCTGCCTTATTTGAGCTGAGTTGAAGGGAGCCTGCTACTTTAGCTGTATCATAATCCAAATCATCAGTGAGAGAAAGAGACAGTGTTTGTGTGTATGTGAGAGAGAGAGAGAGAGAGAGAGCGAGAGAGAGAGAGAGCGAGAGAGAGAGAGAGCGAGAGAGAGAGAGAGTATATGTCTATAGTACTGTAGAGTGACTTGTGACATTAGGTTCTTCGCTTATCAGAAACCTCTATCAGGGTTTCCCCGAGTGTGTTTTATTGTCCTGCATCTGCTGAAAAATGACTTGATTAAAAGCGTACGCACACAGACGCACACAGACGCACACAGACGCACACAGACGCACACAGACGCACACAGACGCACACAGACGCAATGAATCACTGTTATAATGGCATTGATGTAGATGGTGTTGCTGTGATAATGGATTACTGTAGTTATGGTGTTGCCACTAATGAATTACCATAGTTATGGTGTTGCTGTGATAATTGATTACTCTAGGGGGGGTGGTGGCGCTGCCGTAGTGGATTACTCTAGGGGGGGTGGTGGCGCTGCGGGAGTGGGTTACTCTGGGGGGGGGGTGGCGCTGCGGGAGTGGGTTACTCTAGGGGGGGTGGTGTTATAATGACGTTAATGTAGTAACAGCTCCCGTGGTAATGTAGTTACTGTAGTGATGACAGTGCAGGAGTAAAGGTGTTACCACGGTTAATAATTACTGTAGTAATAGTATTGCTGTTTTAATGAATGACACTAGTACTATTACTAATACTTATACTATTATTTATTACTCTTAAGTACTAGACCTGTGTAATTTTTTTTGTACTTCTTGGAGAAATTTGTTAAATTAGTGAGAAGAGTATGCGTACCTTTACATACACTCTCATAGGCAGAGTCATCCCTTTCCCATTTTGGTAGACTTTCAGCTACTATTACAGTGCAATTCAGTTAAATTGGTAATGACTCCCAGTGGTAATTTCTCTATCTGTGTAGTAAAAGGCATGCCACTGGGATAATTGTACTGTGTGCAGCTGCTTATGCTCCTGCTTAATATGCTGTTTTACTCAGCTAAGGGATGATATACAAAAGTAGGATGTTGTTCGTGTGGGGAAATGATGTGCATGTGTGCCAAGGATCGTGCAAACATGTGTGAGATTACAGGAGGCCCTGCAGCGTATACCGCCAAACATTTTCGTGTTAATTGTGGCATTGCAAAATATTTAGTACTCAAAAGTCGCAAGCTCTAATATTCCTTATTATTCTCAGGTCACGAAAGAGTGTCAGGTTATTCACATCTCTCCGTCTCTGTGCTGAGCTGAAAGGAATGCCTCTGTGTAGGCAGAAGATGTAGTATTACATTGTGCTTTTGCGTCTGCTGAGGTCACGGTGTTGAATACAGGAAGTGATGTGTCTTGCTGCTGTTCCGCAACATTAAGTGTGACCGAACTGTTAAAAAGCATGATGCATCTATTAATATTTCATTTTTATTATAGAAATGTGGTATAAAAAGGATTGGAACATTTCAGGTCAGGCTGTTATAGAAGAATGTTAACGCTAAGTCTGCGTCACGGATTATTTTCCTATAACCGCACGACACTGTTGTGTTCCATTCCTTCTAAATACCTAACAATTATATTTTTGCAAATTGCATTATAAAATACTGACTGTGAGTTTACAACGGGTGAGTGGCCATGTCAGCAGGAATGAAATGATTATTAAAGTGTGAAGGAGAAAGTAGTAAAAACCGCCAGATTAGTCAGCGTGAATTGTCCCACTATCTCTCTTCTTGTTTTAATGAGTTCTTCAACTGAAAAAACTTACTGGCTCTTCCTCTTTAAATATCCAGCCTTTAGCCTTTCTATCTCCAGCCAGCGCTCGACATGTACGAAGCACGGTGAAGATACATTCTCACTTCTTGGGATGTGTACGCATTACTAGCCTTGTCTCTTCTTTTGGCTCATATCACATCACCTGTCCCTTTAACCATCCCTCTTAGATTTCTTGGCTGCTTGTTTTGGATGCTATTCAGTTTTCTGCCAGTTCTTTCCAGTTTCTCGTGAATCAATTCCCCAAGTATAAAGTACATCATCAACTTCAGTATCCTTGTACAGAATATAGTCACTGCTGTTGCTGATATGAACGTATTTGTTTGGGGTAAAGTAGATTTCTTTTTATGACCGAGTTAGACAGGATGTCTGATTCAAGGGAGTGGTCATGTTATTACGGATCCCCACGCTGTCTCAGGGAGAAAGTAAAATGTACTTTGAGATGAAAAGCCCTCCTTGCCTGAAGGCACACGCTGATATCGAGTGAATCCTTGACCTGATGTAATAAACGGGAAAATATAGTGGACGTGTGATGCGTTTATTTGTCTGACTGTGTGTGTGTCTGTGTGCAGAGCACAGATTCTGGACAACCTCCCCCAGCTGCTCGGGCAGGGTTTTTCGTTGAAGGGCTCGACAGAGGACGCAGCTGATTAAACTCAACCCATTTGCTCGTATTGGAAGAGCCTGAAGCAAAGCGAGCCTGGCCTTGTCCGCTTGGTTGTGTCTCTTATCTTTTGCCTTCATGTGTACTCAAAAGAAGACGGGCGTTGGAATGGGAGAATAAAACGTGTCTTGATTTTCCCAAAGATAGACGTCTGTGAAGCCCTCCTGTGCTTAACAAGAGTGTCTGGCATGTTCAGACCCAGGCTTTACACTGCCTGATTAAATTCAGGTGCAGCACAGTCGATGCATGTGCATTAAGTATATTGATATTCCCACAGTATATTATAGATCGATGTTTCAAGCATGTAAGAGCTGACCGGTCGCATACTTTTGTCAAAATGTTAACATATACCCAAAGAATTCAATCACTTTTGTGAGATGGGTAAAAATAGTCATCTTTGTGATATATATATAAAAAAAAAAAGAAACACAACAGAACAATCTAAAGGCACAGTTTCCTTACAAGTCAGTTGTTTCATGAGAATAAGCTCCATTTTTTGTTTTTGTGCGCTTTTTTTTTTCTTTAATTAATCCTTTGTCACTGAATTGCTCTCTCCTCCCCTAGAGTTTATTTCCATTGCCGAAGCTTTCTTAATTAATGTTGCAAGGCTGAACGATCGCTCCGAGCAAGCATTTGTTGTGTAAGCTAGGAAAGACCTACGCATGCCGGGGCATATTATTTATTGGCAGCAGCGACGTACAAGCTCTAAGGCTGTATTTCCTGTGCACGTTCCTAAACAAGAATCTGCTCCGTGACAGATTTAAAAAAGGATTTCTTTTCCAGTCAGCTGATTTTAAAATGCTTGGGGGGAAAAAAACAGTTAAGAGCGCTATAAAACTGTGTGAAGGCAGCCAGCCATGAGAGAAAATAGTGGGTGTTTGTGGTGGCATTGTTATGGATAAAAGCTGCTTAGCCTGCCTGTATGTAATGATAAAAATATTTTCCTGCGATTTTCATCTAGATAAATGTATGACGGAATGGGGAAACCCTGCACATAATAAAAGTGGGTGGTTTCTACCATATAAGGTCTGAAAACTTTCCTGGATGCTTGTGTTTTGCATATAGTTTACTCACAGTCAGTCATTAAAATCACTTCAAAAGTGAAATGGAAAAATCTTTTCTATTTTTTTTTTTTTATAATTCTAAACAAATTTCACAAATAATTTGTAAATAGTTTAGAGCGATCCACGTGTAGGATTATCGAGGAACGCCTCAATATTACTGCCTTAAGAATACAGGTGGTATAATTAAACACTGTAAATAATATTACCATAAATAATAAGAACCCAGCGCAGGATTCAAAATCTCAGACTGATCATTTTTTATTCTTATGAATCAGCGCTATACATTTCAAAGTGTTCTCTCGCTCGGTCGCGTTCCACTCACAGCACCAGCTGGGTTTAAAGCCCTCCCTGTATGTAAGAGGAAGGGGCGAGCAGTTGCCGTGTGGTAAGATGTGTTGCGAAGCGAAACGTGGTGCAGTCCATTGCATTACTTCATGTCCTGCGTCAGTCAGCGGCAGATCACTATGTGAAACATACGTTCTTGCGGCTTGGATGACCTGCTGTCAACGGCCAACGCCATCTGTCTGTATACGCAAATACAAAGCATCAAACTGAGCAATCCGCAGGCTAGGAAAGAAAAAAAGGGAAAAAAAGGACAAGTCTCAGAGTGGCATTGAGAGATTCAGAAATCTTATGATGGACAACAAGCAGCTACATTTAGCACCTGGTGTAAAGCTCATAGCGGTCATGCATGCTAATAATTAATTAATATTGTGCTAATAAATACTTATTAAAAAAAAACAAGCCAATTCTGGGATTTCCAAGAAGATGCAGATGGATGTGTACTGTAGGTGACATTAGCTTTTTACTCGCAGTTGCCTGGTGGACGAGCAGGTTCAGTCACAAATTATAAATCATTTTGGATCATTAACATTATTTCTTAAATCAGTGTCTAGAAGCAGTGGCCATTTTTCTTGTTTGTGATGTATTGCTGACCTGCTGATACCATATCACAATATCTAGGTGCAGATGAAAAATTTATCGTGATTGTTTTATTTTTTTCCACTTCTAGTATACTTCAGAAGGCTCTTCAGCCCACCATTTAGGTAATAGTTTCTCATTAATCAGTCAATTAATGAATCAATGAATTAATTAAATAACCCCGCGATACACACAGTAGTGTACATTACAAAAAATCTATGAATAAACGAATAAAAAAAAAACCTTCAAGATATATTTACAATATAGTACAAAAAAAGGGTCACGTGAATAGATTTAGCAATATCTTTTTTTTAACAATGTTTGTTGTTTTTTAAAATCAATTTGGGTTGGACCATCCAAGTGATTTTAGATGAGTATTCATCCATTCAAAGAAAGGTCTCCAAACAACCATGGGATAACGGAGTCCCAGGCCAGTTGTCAAGTCAAGCCAATCTGTGACATCAGAGATCTGCTCCCAGGGGAAATCAGGAGTAATTATATCCCGGTCTTCGACAGTTGCCATTGTAATGAGATAATCAATGTTATTCACCTCACCCGTCAGTGTTTTAATGTTATGGCTGATCTCTCATAAAAGAAAAAAAGAAGCCCATTAATTGGGTTTGTTTAAATCTTTTATCCCATAGATTAGGAAAGTCACGAAAGAGAATAGTTTTTCAAGTGCTTTTTAAAAAGACGAGGCTTAGACATCCATAATCACCTTAACTGTTGAAGAACTGAGCAAGCTGAAGTGACCTGTATTAAAAGATTTATAATGCTTGTTTCTTTTTTGATGTGTGTCTGACTCCAGACACATTGTGCTTGGATGAATAATTGATGTCATCACAAAATAAATAATTAAATGTGTTTAGTGTTTCAGTCAGCACCAAAAAGAACAATTCATACAAACTCATAGGGTTGTGCTGTTTTTGGAAAATCATTTATAATAAGGTAGTGTAATGCAGAGCGACAGGAAGAAGAGTAACTATTCCCATCCAGATCTTCATGCTTTTTTTTTTTTTTAAAGCATAGCCTGACATTAGTTAATCCACTCACATCGGAATAATTTCATATTTTGCATATATTTTAATTCCCAAATATATTTTTTTCAATTATTAATCAAGTGGTCCCCGATGATTTCCATCTCTAATGATCACCTGATTAACAAGAACATTTTTAACAGTGATTAAGCTTGAGTGATAATGGTACATCCATAATTGCAGACTTGGAAACTATAGTACCAGTGTGATTCCAGATGTGTCGGTGTGGCAAGAGAAACACAGAAGAGCTTCATTGACTGAAAGAAAAAAACCATTGAGCAAGATCTCTGTTCCCGTTCCTACCTCAGGCAACGCATCGAGACGAATCCTGTATAGACAGAGACCTCTTTAACTGAATTAAAATAAATGACGCTTCCCCCGCAAGACTGCCTGCAAGACTCCTAAAGCATGTAAATATTTATTCTTGCACACGCATTACAGGCATTCCTCTCGAATGGATCTCAGCACGCTGTTAAGCTCAGCACGCACCTTAAACCGGACAGTCTACGTTAAGAGCAGTGCTTAAACGTTCAGGCCTTAAATATAAAAAGTAGTGACATAAATCAGAATGAAGTGCACTTTTTTCATAATCATGTTCCGTTTTCATTTAATTACTTAAATAACAAACGCTTTTTGTGTATTTAAAAAAAAAACTGGCGCACAGATGTTGTGTGTGTGTTTATATATACCTCCACTTCTGTCAAGTTCTTCACAAGTCTGAGCAGCAGAAAACCTCCATTTTGAGATCTTGCAGTGAAATACATACGAACAAACTGCACTCTGTCTTCCGAGCTCTGTCGGTTAAACAGCAAAAGGTGCAACATCGGAAGATTAACTTTTCTCAGGTCTAGGAATTATGAACAATATTGTGGATGAGTTGTGAATTGTTGTTGTTTACATCATGTTGTTCATTCTAAGCCAAAATCTGTTTATCATTCCGTACCACCGGTCATGAATGGAAAAAACTAATTAGAACTATCATAATTTTTTAATGATCTATCCAGTGTATAAATACTTCTTTCTACTTCAACAGAAAAAAATCTACTCTTGGAACTCTTCGACTTTGGGTCTGACCATATTTAATAGCAACTTGTACACACACACTTATGTGGTTTGGAGGCATCTTTACTACGGGATTATATTCAATTCCACTCATGGGACAGATTTTGCACCACAAGTTGAGCTCCAGGGATTGCCTGGACTATTGATTCGACAGAGTCAATGAACACCCTGCTAGAAGTGTGTGTATGTGTGGAGTCTTGAGCTTTTCACTTACCCACTCATGACTCTTAAAGGCACCTACATATAAAGGGGAAATCCATCTCTAGCTGTAAATGGCTTTCTGAGTGAAATGGGCCAGTTATTTCTGAGAGGGCAGCTGACTCCTGTGATTTAGGGTGATTAGGATGATGACGGCCATCCAGCTTGGGGCAGGATCATTTGTGAAATGTGTGTGTGAGTTTGAGGAGTGAATGCGTAGTGATATTAATCAAAAAAATAAATGAGGCTGTTTAGGAGATGAATAGCAGGTCATTAGAATGACATTGAGAATAAAAGCTTCTACTTCTCCTTTTCTCTCATACAATTTATTGGTGAAAACTGGGATCGTATAGAAATGTATTAAACTAAAATTATGCTAGATCCTGCGAGAGGTCAAACAGGAGATAACATAATAATTGATTGAATTTAGGCATTTTTATTCCCCTCCCTCTAGACTGGCAAATTTGCTGCATTTTAATATAGAGGTCTTTCTGATCCACGTGATGAATGGAAACTGTGGCATCTGTGTACACATTCTGCATTTTGCAATAAAGACTTAACAAAAACGACATCAATATTTTAGCAGAGAAAATTCAGATTTCATCCATCCAGGTGCTCAAGTCAATTGGCTCGGCTCTAAATCGAGATTATGCAAATGACATGGACGCAGTTTATGCTCCTTACATTAATTTCTCTTTTTTTTTATTTGATTATATTAATTTTATTCAATTTTTAAAATTAATTAGATAAAATAAAAGCAAAATATTAGATATATGATATAAAATAAAAGCATGAGAAAAAATACCAAATTGAAACAAATTTTGTGATGAAATATGAGTTAGAATATCGTAAGCATACATAAGTCAATATGAGGAATGTTATGATTAATTATTAACTGACTAATTGCAGTTAAGAATTTAACCAATTCTAAAAATCAAATCAGGTATAATTTAACTTCTACATCACAAGAGGGTGCACTTGCAGTTCAGGAAGTGCACAGTATTTCACATCGTAGTTTTAGCAGCATGAAAAACATTGTGAAAAAGTTATTCCATAATAAAAAATAAAAAAAATTAATTTAAAAGTGATATTCCCAGCCTTAAGAAGAACGTCAATCAAAGTCGATTGAAGAACTTGGGAGAGCTTCACAAAGAGTGGAGTGAGGCTGGAGTGAGGCTGGAGTGAGGCTGGAGTGAGGCTGGAGTGAGGCGTATCAAGAAGCATCACGCACAGACATCTTCAGGAACGGGGCTACAACTGTTGCATTCCTAGTATCAAGCCACTCCTGAAACAGAGGCAACATCAGAAGTGTCTTACCTGGGCCAAGGAGGGACAAAAAGGAACTGTTGCTCAATGGTCCAAAGTCCTCTTTTCAGATAAAAGTAAATTTTGCATTTCATTTGAAAATCAAGCTTCCAGAGTCTGCAGGCAAAGTGGGAGAGGCATGGAATACAAGTTGCTGTGGTGATGTGGGGTGCCATGTCATCTGCTGGTGTTGGTCCACTGTGTTTTCTCAAGTCCAGAGTCAACCCAGACATCCACGAGATTTTAGAGCATGAAGTGCTCTTCTGGCAAGGGTTATAGAGATGCCGAATTCCTTTACCCGCAGAATTTGCCACAACGCCAAAACGACTACTGACCGGTTTGCTGACCATGATATCACTGTGTCAGATTCACAGACAGCCCACCTAACCTGAACCTCATAAAGAATCTGTGGGGAAGATGAGAAACACCCGACCCAAAGATACAGACGAGCTGAAGGCTTCTATCAAAGCAACCTACTGTAGTTTCCAAAAGCACCTCAGGAGTGCTGCAGTCTGATCAGCTCCATGCCATGACATACTGCTACAGTAATTCGTGCTAAGGGAGCCCAGACCAAGCATTAAGTGCATTAATGTCCTTTTTTTTTTTTTTTATAAAGAAGTTGGTCATTTTTGTATTATAAATACATTTTTGATTAATCTTCGAGAAATATTCTAAGATGTATTTTTGATTTTCATGAGGTATAAGCTGAACTCATCAATTTATATTTTACGTTACTTGTAAAAGTTATAATCTAGAATATATGTCACTTTTTGAATTATATTTTTTATTGAATTTTATACATTATATTAAATTATAATATTAATTGACAAATTTTTATATTATATAAAATTTTATGTAAAGTGTATATTATTTAATATATTAAGTTATTTGAGCTTCATTAATGTCACACAACTGATCTGATTTTGCTAGTACAACTGTTTAAACAAATTTAGTGCTCTGAAAACAATTAATTTGGTTTATTCGATTCATTTTCTGTTTTGATGAGTTGAGTCAATAAAATGTTTTTTTTGTCAATTCTGTGCACTTTTGGGTCAAAAGAATGCTGTAATGTTTTCATGCTCAATACTATAAAGAATAGTGTTATATTTGTACGTTTGATATTTGCATCAAATGGCAGTAGTCCCCGCCCCCCCTTTCTTTTGAGCCCAAAAATTTGCACCTTGACTTATTTTCCTGCATTACGTTATGGTTGAATGAAGCCATCATACTAATACAATCTGCAAATTGCTTTTAGTGTGCATCAACCATTTAATTTATTGACCTACTAGTGACCGTAGCTACACCTGTGGCGCGTCTTGGAAACACCAGCCAGTGGCAATGTTGCACATGACCATGTAAAAACCCCAAAAAATGTATAAAAAAAAACTGCGGCATGGGTCTGCCATATTAGGTTAAACGGATCGAGTGAAGAGCACTAATGCTGGCAGAGTGCGAAAGGTCCTTGTTGCTAATGGATACAAGGGAAACACTCGCGCAGACGTGCTAGCCTGCTCCGCTGAGTCTTCTGAGTGCGGCATAAAGGGGGTTGTCGCATAGCAAGCAGGGGGAACACTTAGATTCAGACAGCAGCAGGACAAGGGTAAAGAGACGGGGAAAGAAAAGAGAGAGAGAAAGAGGAGGAGGAGATGCCTGCATGAAGAAAAGTGAGGGGTAACCCCCCTCTCCAGGCAAGGGATTCCACTGCTGCAGTGCTCAGCATTTCCTGCAGTCACTCTCCCTCCCATCGCTGTGCTGCATAGTATATACACACACACACACACACACACACACACACACACACCCACAAAGCTCTTTGTTGTACTCTCTGCATCTCCTCTCTCTCGCTCTCTCACTCCGTCACTCTATCTGAATGCAATTGACTTCAGGGTTGCTGTACTATCGACCGCGCCGCTGTGTAATATTTCACCCAGCTCACGAGTGCCGTCGTGCAGAACCAAAATGAGCGGCTTTCCTGAACGGAGTCGCCAATCCCGCTCCACATTCTCCATCAACACACATAGCACCACACACATAGAACCCCAATGCAGCTCATGCACATCACATCACTCCTTTTCCTTTTCTCGAACTCGATTTTCCAGCATTTAATTTATCAGATTCATTATGTATATGAGCGATGGAATCACTTTCACCGATTTACTCTAACTGAAGTTCGAGAAACCTGTTCCTTGAGATATGATGCAGCAGGATGCATGACTGATTGGTAGATGCAGTATAAACACTAGTTTAGTTTCAGAAGTGTATGTGTGTATGTGTGAGTACTGTACAGTATGAGAGATTAAGAGCTGACACGGCTCGCTGCTGCGAGATCAGCTTGTTGACTCTTCATCACTAATTAATGTCGGTCCTGAGTCAAGATCCGCAGTCAACAGCCTGCCTGCTGTGCCAGTGGAACTCCTGCAGAGAGAACCACTACACACACACAGACCCACACACAATTGTATTAAAATTGTCTGAACAAATTTCATTGTCATTCTATTGACCAATTTAAGTCTATGTTAGAAGTATTTTGGAAAAAAACATATGTGTCTTAACCGTGATGCAAGTAGATAAATTTCCAACATGTATTTATTATTATTATTTTTTTTTTTTTTCCTTGCTGAGACATGGTGTTGGGTGCGCTGATTGCTTTAAAATGTTATGTTAAACAGTATGCAGTATCATACAGTCAAGGGCGAATGTGTGTATACCGTTTCTAACAAGAGGAGTGTGTCAATTTGTTCAGACATGCAGATGTTTGTTCCTGAAAATGACACAATAGTGGGGTACATCCTGGATGTGGGGTGCCGGCATATCGCACATACACAGATAAACACCCACTCGTACTCTATGGGCGATTTGGAAATGCCAATCAGAGTAGACTGCATGTCCTTGCACTGTGGGAGGAAACCCACCGAGCACAGAGAGACACATGAAACCTCCATGCATACAAAGCGGAGGTGAGCAAACCCCGAACCCTGCGGGGCAACAATGTTAGCCACTAACCCGCCGTATAAGCTGTATTCACAATATATGAATTCTGAATTGAAGTGCCAGTCATCTAATCGGTTACACTTTAGCCATAGTGCATGTGTTTATAAAATGCCCTTTGGACCATTTAAGTCATTCTCCAAGCATGGATTAGCGCAAACTGGTTTCAAGTCATATTTTTTGCTCATTACCTTGCCTTGCACTGGATGCAGTGTCGGTCCCAAGCCCAGGTAAAATGAGAGGGTTGCGTCAGGAAGGGCATCCGGCGAAAAACCTGTGGATGTTCCGCTGTGGCGAGCCCTGGACAGAAGCAGTTGAAAGACTAACAACTTGGCCACCATTTTTGCGTTCACCTTAACACTCAGTCCTAAATATCACTCACTCACTCTCACTCACTCATCTTCTATACCGCTTTATCCTGTATTCAGGGTCACAGGGACCTGGAGTCTATCCCAGGAGACTTGGGGTACGAGGCAGGGTACACTCTGGACAGGGTGCCAATCCATCTCAGGGCACACACATATACACACTCTCATTCACACACTACTGGCAATTTGGGAACGCCAATTAGCCTAACCTGCATATCTTTGGACTGTGGGAGGAAACCGGAGTACCCGGAGGAAAC
>JAOVVA010000041.1:5112072-5138116 GCA_028565275.1 Leiocassis micropogon
CCACCAAGCACGGGGAGAACATGCAAACTCCATGCACACAGAGACGGGAATCGAGCCTGGTCGGGAATCAAACCCGGACCCTGGAGGTGCAAGGCGACAGTGCTAACCACTACACCACCGTGCCGCCCTATTTAAATATCAGCAGCATGGAATGTTAATGTGTGTAATAATAAATTGAATGAAAATCTATCAAATGTAGCGCTTATAAAGTTTGTGCTTGGTTTACGCAATATGAGCGCATAGGGTAAAACGCCTGCTGTGGCTGAGGCAGTGTAACATGATACCGTAACTCCATTAATATTTCAATGCATGTGAACAGTTTAAGTGATTAAATATCATTATAAAGGAACTACACAACTGTTCTCTCCCGCTGTAGTCTGACTGAAAAAAAAAAAAAAAAAAAAAACCCTCAGGCCTGGAGTTTTACTATGTTTGTGCATGGGAAACGTTTGCATGTGTGTGAAACGCCGGCAGGACTTTATAGAAGCTCCACTCGTGAGCAGAACTCGTGCTCTTGGATCTAAATAGCAGGTTGATGGTCATTAAATGTAGGCAGATCTACAGAGCCGTGTGCAGGCAGGAACCCATCCACCTTTATGTTGTCTATTTTTAGACTGGCGTGTGCTTTGATTGGTTTGTTCGAAGTGTGGTGTGTGGTTGCTTGGACAGGCTGACACACACGCGTGCGCACACACACACCGTTCCATTTCAAGCTTCGTGTTTCATTCGTACTGCTGCTGCTGTTATACCCACACACCATGTCTTTAACCTTCTATATTTTTATATTATACATTCTGTATAATTTGTTTTTTCATGCATTTCCATTTTAGTTCTATATTATTTAGATCTTTTGTAAATCTGTAAATTTGTATATTCAGTCACAAATTTTATTTATTTTGTAATTTTTTACACAACATTCTTCAGTCTTTACTTCAGTTGTGTTCTTCTAGTGCAATTTCCTTTTTATTTCTTAAAACAGACGTGAGAGCACAAGATCTGTATTTAATAAACGATTTTATCCTCCCCAGATCTGATCAACAGCCACGCCCAGCTGTTCCAGCTAGTTTAGTTAGACGACAGGATAGCGCACGTGAAATAATGCCGCGAATCAGTGCACAATTCACAAAAGTGTTTTTTTTTCAGCAGAGGTTTCAGGTTTAATTTTAGTTGCTGTGAGAGACGTTAAGTGAGCTTTTTTTTTTTTTTTTTAAGCATTTTGAAAACTTGAAAACTAATAATTACAATTTCCTAAAAAATTTTGTACTGCTATGCAATGCATCATTTCATGTAAAAAGGTATACAGTACAGTGTCAGCGGAGTGCAAGGCGTGTTAATAAACTGGTCTTAGGCCACTTTCCCATGCTTACACAAACATAGTGTCTAATCAAGCTTTGGTGTGTTTACCCGCTCTGTGCTGTGTGCTATTTGAGAACACAGCAATCACACTCGAGTGTGTACCAAATCAATCGATCCGTGACCGGGTCTGCACGGGGTGCGATCGCTCCATGTCCAAGTGGACTCTGGCGTGGTTTGATTGCGGCGAGACAATAATTCAACCTTAAATAGACCTTGTGAAAGAAAAACACGCCGTGGCCTATACCGTAGATGTCGGATATATACTGTGTGTGAATTTTTCTTTTTCTCAGACACTGAACTACCACTTATGAATGATGATGTTTCTGCATTTCTGAGATTGCATGCAGGTTATGTTGAATAGACGCCACAGCATGTTGTGTAGTGAACAGTGGTTTATTTAATTGCTTTGCCCCTAGGAATGTTTTTGTGGTTGAGATTTGTGTGCTTAACAACAGTTGGTCTTTTCTTTTTTTTTTATTCCCTCATCACTGTGAGCGGTAATTGTTTTATTATTAGATTTTTATTTCAGTTATTTTGGTCCGGTTTTGTTATGCGTAGCATGAAAAAAGGGAAAACGAAATAGCAGATGACAACATAAGACGTAATACATGAGCAACGGCGTTAATACTCCAGCTTCTTTGTTGCGAGTGAAAATCGCCGGACGCTCTTCTGATCAATTTGCAGGCACTCAGTGCAGAAATTCCTTCCCCGTTAGTGTGTCTGTCTTTTTCCATCTGCCCGTGTTTGTGCACAGCTCAGTGGAACACATGACGCGCTTTCTCACTACTCATTGCGGTTCCCATCTGGATGCCGTTCACCAGAGAACATCAGTAACCTCCTATACCAAAATAGAAAGAAGAACCAGGGTTAAAGTCGAGCAGTTTCCCAGGCCGCCCTCTCTCTCTCTCTCTCTCTCTCTCTCTCCCCCTCCCTCCCCCTCCCTCTCTCTCTCAGATCTTCCTCATTTTTCTTTCCTCAGACTGCAGTGATCCTGTGACAGTAATTTAATGTGTTTCCCCTGCAACAAATGGCCTACGCCATCTCAAGTGATCACTCCGTACGTTTCTGTAAACAACTCAGGGTTTCATAACTAACATGTAAGCGATGATTGTTGGTTAAATCGTTTAGCAATTCATTTGAAGATATGTAATTGCCTTTAATTAAAATGTATTAAAGTGTATCACTGGGGAAATTCAGTCCCCACCCAGGTATGAAATCATGCTCTATTCAAGTCATCACCAGCTCGTCTGCTTGATCAGGTTGAAATGTTTAACGCTAAGTTTCTCATTTCTGTCTTGGCAGGGCTGGAAGGGAACTCCTACATGGCAGGCTCAGAGGCTCCTCTGCTCACCTGCTGCTTCGGAAGGTAAGAGCAAACGCGTGTGATCCGTCTCAGTGACACGATCACACACACGGACAGCTGAGACACGTAACCACTCACGTCTGATATTTATTGCGACACATGCGCATCTCCACCAAGCACTTAAATTCCCGTTCCATCAGCAGCGACGTTGCCAAATTCCGCAACCCGATCTCACGTCTATAAAACCGTATCCAAGACTAACAGTATATTTATATTTAGCAGCTGGATGTCTGTTCTTAATTTAATCACCGAGCGATTCAATTCATATATAAACACTATAGCTTGCTCATAATGTTAGCTGGCTGTGTGGCATTTCAGAAATTACAGAAATTCAGTCAGGAACACGTGTTAAAGGATTAAAAATATATATCTATTACAGTAATATAGATATCACAATGGAATCCTGATGATGAGATTAAATAAGTTGTTGTTAAGCGATCAGTCTACGGTGTCGGTCTTTAGGATGAATATGTATATATGGATAAAAGAATGACGTGTGATGCAGTTGTGACATGAAAAAAAAAAATATATACTGCATATATAATAATAATAATAAAAAAATGATTTCCAAATTCCTGTGGTGTAAAAGGAATAAAATATGTTGGCGACAGGATAATGATACACACTCCTGAGGTCCATATTAGGTCAAGCCTTATGACATCACCTCATCTTGGATCATCACCGGACACTTCATTAGGTACACCTTTTAACTGCTTGTTAAGGCAAATGTCTAATCAGCCAATCACACGACAGCACCTTTGATGTATTCAGACATGTAGACTCGGTCAAGACCATCTGCTGAAGTTCAAAGCGAGCATCAGAATAATGAAGAAAGGTGATTTAAGTGGCTTTGAGCAAGGCATGGTTGTTGGTGCCACACAGCCTGGTCCGAGTATTTCCGAAACTGCTGATCTGCCGGGACTTTCACACACAATTACAGAGAATGGTCTGAAAAAGGGAAAATATCCTGTGAGCGACAGTTCTCTGGATGAAAATGCTTTGTTGATGCCAGAAGTCAAAGAAGAATAGCCAGACTGGTTCGAGCTGATAGAAAGGCAACAGTAACTCAAATAACAACCGAGGTACGTCATAGAGTATCTCTGAACGCACCACACATAAACACTTAGAGCAGATGGGCTACAGCAGCAGGAGACCACACCAGGCGCCGCTCCTGTCTCTAAAGAACAGTAAACTGAGGCTACAATTTGCACGAGATCAACAAAATTGAACAATATCTGATGTCTGATGGGTCTAAAGTTCACTGTTACTCTCAACAGTCGCCAGATCTCAATTCAGTAGAACATCTTTTGGATATGGCGGAACGGGATGATGGCATGGCGTCATGAATGTGATGTCATCATGTCAATGTAGACCAAAATCTCTCTAAGGAATGTTTCCAGCACATTGTTAAATCTATGCGATGAAGAATTTATGCAGTTCTGAAGGCAAAAGGGTTCCAACTCCAGTACTAGGAGGGTGTACCTAATGAAGTGGCCAGTGAGCATATGTTTATTCCTTACTTTTGAAGCATGTTTACGTGGTCAGTCTGCACATTTGAATATAAAAATCTATTATTTGAAGATGTGCAAAAAATCTGTAAAAACCGTTGGTGTATCAAGAGCACAGCTAGACGTTTCGAAATGCACTTGATTCCACAGGAAAACCACAAACCTGACAAGATCTTTTTTTTTTTTTTTTATGGTAATGTGGGAACATGTCCCAGATCACCTCTGCGAGCGTTCTCAGCGCTCACAAAACACGTCTGACCCGGTTCTCGCCTCTACTTAGTGCTGGCGCGCTTGCCAGCCGATGACCCGAGGCGTCCGTTTCCACCAAGTTTGCGGTTACACCAGCGTCAAAGATCAAGCACAGAAGCATAATTAGTTTTTTAACCCGGTGTGAGTCGAACTGTCGTGCATTTCCCAGCCACGAAACCACAACACGAGCTGAGTCATAGTGATGCAGTACACGGGACAACGTAATCCACTCGTCCTGCTGTATTTTCAATTTCGCTAATTATTCATTAACAGTATGAACCTCGTTTATGTTAACAACAACAAACTGTAATAGCCTGGAGTTTAACGCTCGCCCCGTCGAGAGCTTAATTGCGCCACTTTTTGGCAAGCACGTCGTTGTCCTATTACGACAAATTAAGTGGGAAGTGAATATACAGTAAGTGGCATGTTCTGACGGGAAGAGATTGATAATTGCCCGATATTTACATTTTTTTTCCCCCTACGTTATTTGTATCAATACCAGAATGCTTTCAGCACAATGGCCAGCGTGTGTACACTTGTATGAAGCAATAGTGATTCGAAGGCACTGAATGAGCTATACAAGTGATGTGTTTATTTGTTAGAGTTATGCTTGAGATCTAGACAGAATAATTCAACCTAAATATCTGCTTCAGACTAGAAACTGCAGTTTGACAGAATAAACAGTTCATGGTGCATTGTAGTCCTGCTATATTTATAAGACGAATACTATGCCTTCCAGTTCTTCGGAGGGATGCGGCGCACACTGGAAGCATGATGAGTCAGAGTACGTTTCAAGCTCACATCGGCTCAGATCCTGGGAAAGGATGACCAGTTTGCAGCAGATGGGCTGGGATGCTGCTTTTTGTTGGGTTTTTTTTTTGTTTTTTTTAAGAGCACGTTTTAATAGCAGCACTATTAAGACAGAAAGACTGGCCTCTTGTGGGCGCTAACCACAACGAAGGCAAAGGGTAAACTAAGTAGGGGAAATGAAGATTAACGAGCCGAGTGTTTTACTGTACATCGAGCAGGCAGTTAAGTCTGAAACGTGACCGATTTGCTTCTACGTCCTTTGTTTGTAAGGTTTTAAAGCAGTCGTTTTTTTTCTTTTTTACTCCTCAGACGTTCACACTTCCAAACACAATTTCCTAAAATGCTCCTCGTTAAGCCTCACGCAAGCTACAAATGTGCCACACACAAAAAGTGCACACACACCTCTGCGCTGGGGCAAACCGAGAGCGTAAGCTCCTGAACGTTAAGTCGACAGCCAGAAAACAGATCGCTTCAGTCATAAAAAGAGACGCACACCAAGACCCTGTTGACGATGCCTCCGAGACAAGCGTCCTTAGAGATCGATTTATTGCAGCGTGGATTTTTAGAGCGCAATGAAATAAACTTGCTTTGTAATGGCTTTAGCAGGTTTATTGACTCCTAATAGTCTCTTATAAAAAATGATAATCCGGTCAAATTGTTACATTTTTCTCTCACACTAAAGCTTTCTTGGGAAACCCCTTAAAAAACACACACACACCACGAACAGCTGGCCAGGTTTCTAATGTGACCGTTTCGAGTAATTAGTGCTGCTTAGGTTTCTTCAATTAGGTGCGCTAGTTTAACTATGGCTTATAAGTGGGCATGTATACACAAGCCGCTGTGAATGATAACGGTGGGGAAAAAAAGGTATTTAAAACAAATCAAGCATCAACCGTAACAGATTGTAGAGCTATTGCTCAACGAGGAAAAGTAAATTTTTCGCTGCGTCTATTTATCAAGGTTATTGAGCTTAATTGGCGTTAAGCCTTGATTAAAAACCTGAGGAGAGAATCGAAAACGACGGCGTGATGCCATCGTCCGTTTACGTGGAATCGTGATAAGAATAATCAGCCCTGAAAGAAGGTGTTGATGCATCATGTATGAACAACTCAGATGTCACTCAGTCATCATCCTGCAGCACTCCTCAGCAAGACTTATTGCATTTACTGCAACACTGCCCTCTAGTGCTAGTTAACGGTTTTGAATGTTTGTATGCTAGACCGCATCATGAACATATAAGACTATATAAGGATCAGGTGCAAATTCTCACATTGCTACACTGGTATCATTAAGAAGCGACGATGGGTCAAAAGTCTCCGAATGTGTAGCGATTCAGCACGAGCTTTTGTTTTGTCTCGTCAGAGGTGACGGTGGTGTATCACAACAGCCTGCCGGTGATCTCGGTGAGGCTGCCATCCCGGAGGGAGCGCTGTCAGTTCACTCTAAAACCCCTCAGCGACAGCGTGGGCATCTTCCTCCAGCAGCTGCAAGCCGAGGACCGGGGCATCGACCGAGTCGCCATCTATTCCAAAGGTATGACCACACACACACAGATGCATGTGTTTTACCCGTTTGACTCCCTGAAGTCAGTCGTGCTCCCAACTCGTGAAAAAAAAGAAAAGAAAAGAAAAAATTCTTGAGCCTGTGGGTGATCGTTGCCCATCGTGTTGGCACTAGTCGGGCTTTATTAATGCCTGTCAACACTGATGGAGCATTGCAGGCTAGGGTAGTGCTGCAGGCTACTGCCAGCTCCTCCTTAAGAAGTATTGCAGGACAAAAGAAAAGGAAGTGAACAAAACGAGGACCAAGCATGCACAAGATGTGTTGATGAAAAGCGAAGAGGTCAGGTGATCTTTGACACCTTCCTGTGCATTAGCAGTCATGTATGAAAATGGCTTCTTCTTCTTCTTAGGCGAGTCAAAGGAACAAAAAAAAAAAAAAGGGCAATTAAAGCCATTACTAATCCTCTTCCATTCCTACTGTGTGTAGATGGCGCAAGGATAGCCTCTTCTACAGGGGTCGACGTTTTGCTGCTGGACGATTTCAAGCTGGTCATCAACGACACCACGCACCTCATCCGGCCACCCAGAAGAGGTGAGGGTTAAGGGTTTCCTCCGTCTTTTCTTCAACTTAGACGTCGCTAACTTCTATTTCATGTGTATATATCAGAGGTGTTGCCGCACGAGGAGGCGGAGCGGCTGAACGACGTGAAGATCCTGGTGCAGCAGCTTTACACTACTCTGCGCATAGAGGAGCATCAGCTGACCAAAGAGAGAGAGCTGATTGGACGCCTGGAAGATCTCAACTCGCAGCTTCGCCCGCTGGAAAAGGTGCCTCGGATTTGTGAGGACCGCAATCAAACAGCGCTTTGAAAGATAGCGAGATGCATCGTAATGAAGCCATATGGGTTGCTTACAGTCATGTGTCAAAATTTGGGTCCCCTTTTTTAATTCTATGTTTTTTGTGTAAAGATGTAATAAAAATCATCTGATTGTAGCAGGTTTTAGTATTGGGCAAATTCAAACTGATGAACAACAGATTACTCTTTTTTTTTTTTATATTATTACATTTTTTTACTGTGCCATTATTGCACTCGTCGTCTATACCGCTTTAGGGTCGCACGGATAGGGTGTTAACCTCTAAGTCACCGTGCTGCCTATGCCATTCAATATTTAACAAAAATGTAGCCCCAAAAAAAAAAACATTCAGGCAATACTAAGTATTCTCCTTCCTCAGGATTCAGAGGGTAAGTTGCTGCTAATCATCAGCCTTTGACTAATTGATTATCAGCAGGTGTGCAGACCTCTATAAAAGCAGGAGTTTTGGCAGTTTTTTCAGATCTGGAGCATTCAGGTGTGTGTTACCACAAAGCCGAAAGGGAAATACATACGTAATCGTTCTAAGCATTTTGAGTTTAACGCTTTGCAGTGAAAGTTTTTTTGCAAGTGTTAAAGCATTCAAGACGGTTGCTAATGTTCCCAGGAGTGGACGTCCCAGCATATTCATCCCAAGGTCAGGCCATGCAATGCTCAGAGAAATTTAAAAAAACAATTAAAAAGAAGAGCTGCATCACCTTCCCTATAGGCCTCACTGAGCATGTTAAACGTTAAAGGTCCATGACAGCACACTTAAAAGAAGATTTAACAATTACGGTAATGGTTGGCAGGAGAAACCTCTTCCGTCTAAAAAGAACACGGAAGCACGACTGAGGTTCGCAAAAGTGAATCTGAACAAAACACAAAGACTTCTGAAACAATGCTTTGAGGACATGTGCCCTTGATGCAACAAGTGTCTGGCCTCAATGCCCAGCACCATATTTAGCAAAAAATAAACAGCATTTCAGCAGAAACTCCCCAAACCCACTGTCAAGCACAGCAGTGAAGGGGTGACGACTTGGGCTTGTTTTCGGAGACACAGGATCTGGGCAAATGTGAGGCCCAGCCACTAGAGCACGGTTGAAATTGGGTCATGCAGCAAGACAATGATCTGATGCACAGCGGTAAATCTATATTAGAATAAAAGAATCAAGGTCTTGCAATGACTTGGTCAAAGCCCAGAGCTCAACACAACTGAAATGCTGTGGTGGGAACTTAAGAGGGCTGTGCGTAAGCGAATGCCCAAAAAAGGAACAGAAGCAATGTTGTAGAGAAGAATGGGCCAAAATGATGAGAGACTGATGAAGGATTAAATTTCTGCTAAATGTAGAGCTACAAGCTATTGAATCATGGGGCTATTGACTTTTTTGTAAATATATAATGGCACGGTAAAAGAAAAAAAGTAATATTTATTATTGTTGTTTATTTGAGCTTGTATTAATGTTAAGACCTTCTGCAATCAGATGTTTTTTTAATAATGTTTTTACACAAATGAACGTAGAAAGAAAAAAGGAACTAAAGGGAAATGTACTGTTTGTACATTGAAACTGAAAATATTGAAGAGTTGCATTACGTAATATGTAGGGTTGCTTCCAGCTGCGCGAAAATGCCTTGTCTTATAAAATATAATAAGGAATTGTTTTAATGTCGGTAAAAATAAATGACTTGCAACAAAAAGTGAGAGGAATAAAGCATTATGCATAATAAAACTGCAGTTTGTCCAAAAGTGCAATTAGCTATCTATTACCGCAAGTAATGATTCGTGTGTAATATCTCAGAATAATACTGTATAATGTGAAACAATCATCAGCCCTAGCTTGTATTTGCACTGGTGATGATGTGATCATAACTGTTATTCCTCAGTTTATGGCTCATGTTGTATTCCTGAATCTTTCTCTAAGAAAACCTGATTAGAGTTTAAAAACCCGACCCGTATCCTATCGAACTTACCCGATGTTCACTGTTGACTTGGTGCTGTTTGCTTGCTGTGTGTATCAGGTGAAAGAGGAGCTGAGTAGGAAAGCAGAGCGTCGGACCACCTGGGTGCTCTGGGGAGGCATGGCGTATATGGCCACCCAGTTTGGAGTGCTGGCACGGCTAACCTGGTGGGAGTACTCATGGGATATCATGGAGCCCGTCACATATTTTATCACCTACGGCACAGCCATGGCCATGTATGCCTACTTTGTGCTCACACGCCAGGTAAACTTCCATCACGTCAGTAAAAAAACTGATTAACATCACAGACATGGTATTACGTACAGTATGTTAAAAAAAAGCTACTTCCGAATAAGGTTAATCACAACGATTTTCCAATCATGTTTAACATGTCACCGAATGACACGGTGTGCTTCAAACACGTTATGCTTAGATTTAATATCGTGGATAATGTCCTGTTCTCATCTAAATCATAATAGCTTTGATAAACAGTCATTCCTTTACTACGGCTCCCTCTTTGCCTTTCAAAAAGAAGTCTGTTATTATACTGAGAACTGAGAAAGTGTGTCAGCATCCTCATCCTGAAGACTTTTCTGAGCTGGGAAACTTTTTATAAATGTTAAATAAATGCCTCCTGGAAAAACGTCTCTACATTAATGATTAAATGTTTCACTTTGTTAAACAACTCATTATTTATTATCAGTCTTAGATTATGTGGAGTGTCCTCTGTATGGGGGGTAAAAAAGGATGTAATTGAACAAAGGGCATCAATGCATTTAATATTAACCTGTTGATCGTGTAAAGGCAGGAACTACTGAAGCAGAGCCACTAAAGGGACACCAGAGAAGAAGAGAATAGTCATTAAATTTTTTTTTTTTTTTTTTTTTTTTGTGAAATAAGGCAAAGCCATTATGTATCACTCCATGTCACCTGACCATCTAACAATCGTTAATTACTGGAAAGAGGGGAGAGCTGCTACCTCTCCTCGATTTGGTCTCCTAAGTCGTTAAGAATTGTCTTTTAACCGTCCGTGTCTACTGTATGTAGTACTGATGATAAAAATGTCAACGGATACGTGCTGACGGAGCAAAAATAACTGGTGAAATAAACAAACAAATTTTGTGGAACTGTTGTTCATGCTCAGTGAAGATCTAACTAATTATAGATCAGACTAAAGTTTTGTAACCAATAATAACGCAGTAGACATAGGCGATTTGTCCGAACTGACTGATATTTCATTTTATTGCACAAAAGAAGCGCAAAAGTTTTTCTTCTCCATGTCCCTTTAGAGGTTCCATACTATACGTAAAATAATGCACACCTGCTGACCAATCAGATTGAAGTATACAACTGCACTGCAGTATAAAGTGAAATATGCTATCACTTATGCGCAACTTTTCAAGTGCTCTTATTTTTGTTCCCTCTCTCTCTCACACTCACTCAGACACACACACGCCAAACGCGCACACACTTGATTGGTTGCTGTTCTTGCCAAATGTTGTTGTCAACTTCAGGCGTAATGATGTTTGATATATATTTGTCTCTTTCCCTTAATGAAATCGCATTGTGTTGTGATGTTGTGTGTGTGTGTGTGTGTGTGTGTGTGTGTGTGTGTGTGCGCTCACGTACAGGAGTACATCTACCCTGATGCCAGAGACAGACAGTATCTGCTGTTCTTCCACAAGGGAGTAAAGAGGACACGCTTTGACATCGAAAAGTACAACAAACTGAAGGACGACATTGCCGAGGTGTGCTGACACACACGCAGACATAGACACACACACGCACAGCCAATTATCCCAGCACTTAAAATAACACTCCTGACCCTGACACTCTCCTTCCTTAATTCCTCCCTCCTCGACTCCTCTGGTTCTCTCTCTTCTCCCTGTCCCTCCGTCTTTCTCAGGCCGAGTTGGACCTGAAGCGCCTAAGAGATCCTCTCCAGCTCCACCTCCCCATCCAGCAATTTAGCACCAGCAAGGATTGATGTGAGGAAGTGAAAGCCTCCCTTCCTCCTTCCCTCTTTCCTTCTCCCTTCTTCTCTCTCTCTCTCTCTTTCTCCTTCCCTCATTCCACTCCTTCTCCTTTTCCCTTTCCCTCTTTCAGCCCGCTCGTTTTGTTTTTCCATTTGTTTCCCCTGCCACCTGTTCTTACAAATTTTTCTTTCTGGCATGAAGTGGATTTTTTTTTTTTTTTTATCTTATTTTTTAAATTACTACTGTTTTTAAGTTCTATGATTTGGTTTTGAAAACTGCTTAAACACAGCGAGTCAAAGTAGAGGAGGAGGGGATGGAATGAAATCCGACAACAGAAAGAACGACACATGAAAGCCCCTCTGCTGGACATGCCGGAGGGCAAAGTTGCTAGTTGTGCCTGCAGAATCCTGTGCGCTCTGGTAACGCTACAGGAACACGGAGAGAACAGCAGCAGCCTACAGGAAGCTCCTGATGTCTAACAGGAAGTGACCTCTGGGTTACGGACACGATATCTCGCAGACATGCTGAAAAAAAACACGTGCAGAGACATGCTCTGTGGTTCAGCACCTCTTAAGATGTACTTAAAAAAAAAAAAAAAAAAAAGGGAAAACCTTTAAAGACCTCTTCTTTTTTTTTTTTTTTTTTTTTTTTTTTTTTTTTTACAGTGGAGTTGTATATCTGGCACAGGAAAGATCTTGGGCCTTTGGGCTTTTTTTTTCTTCCAGCCCTGGGTGGGGGGGTGTAGGGACAATCAGATTGCAGGAGAGCTATTTTTGACCTGATGTCCCTGCATGGAGCAGAGTTGTCCTCTGTCTCCCTGTCCCCTCCTGTCCTTTAGCGGCTGGGACTCCGGACTGCCGCCACATCTCCCTGTGTCTAGTTGCATCCTTAGCATGACTGAGACGCTCTGCTGTGCAAAGCACAGAGCTGTAACAGGAGTTCAACCACACTGCTGCTAAGTGTGTACGAGGAGAAGGGGTCACGTGATGAGCATCACTTCCTGTACAGACCTGTTGGAAGCTGCGGACCAGAGATCTACCGGCTAAACATCACTGTGTGTTCAATTATTCTAAAACAAACATGTATCATGTCAGCATCAGTACAGACCATTTTCATCATGCATCCAGCTCCTCATATTAAAATGACAAAAAGCAAAAAAACAAAACAACAACCAGGCTTAACACACACGCACACACACAAATGTTTAATTACGAATGCAGTTTTGGGTACGGTGACAGTGAATCAGTCCGCTTTTGCTTTGAAACCTGTGCAGATTAACAGGGGAGTGTGAAAGTGACCTGATTCAGAAGGTTTCCTCTTCTTTTCTGTGCCAGAAAACTGTTACCCACAGTGCCTCGCAGCATCCCGTGCAGCATGCACGCGATAGGGCGCTCCTGTTTCCCACGCCATGGTCTCTCAGCCTCAGCCCCTGCGAGACAGACACATCCATCCTTCGAGACTTGCCTGGGCTGTTTACTGTATCATACAATTGCGTAATAAAATAAAATAAATAAATAAACGATCCGAAGCTGTACATCTGCACAGCTCATCTGTATGCCAAGAATATACCGAAGCGTAAACAGAACCGTGTAATATATTAGATCCTAGAACTTAGTTGGTTTCTTGCACAGTTTTGCGGCATGCTGTAGCGCGCGAGTTTTTGCATCTTTTTCATATCCGACCTGGCGTCTTTAGGGGACATGATTTACAGGGACGGACGCATCCTGAAGTAGTGATGGAGTATTGGACAGGTTGAAAATTCACACTGATTGATTTTTTTTTTTCCATATAAGACATAAATGCATTTCTTATGGACATGGTGCTCTGTTTAAAGTCGATTAGGAATCACGGCGTAACTCGTATTTGCAGGTCAGATTGTGATTGTGTGTGCGTTGCTGCACCTTCAGAAGGATATGATGAAATGCTTATATCTTTTCTTTATGCAGCCAGCTTGACATCATCTAAAAGCTATGAAGGTGACGGAATACATTATATAGAAATGCATCCACTTGAGGAAAATGTGTGTTTAGGTAACGAGGTTTCTGGAGGTTTCTCATGCTCAGACATACTGATTAATATATCGAACAGCTTGCAGAAATATTTTCAAAGCCTTGTGTGCTACAAATGAGAAAAAAAAATTTTTTTCCTCCTGTCATGCAGTCTATACCTCCAGGCATTCCCAGCGCTCATGTCCAATGGCTCAACAAGGCAAAGTGAGCTGAGGGATTGCCTAGTTTAAGAGACCTGGAGCAGAACGGTGCTGTTTGCCGTACTTATCCGGCTTACTTATTCAATCAGCGAAATGTCATACGCCTTGCACGGCCGCAAGTCTGCAAACAGCGCCGCTCTGATCCGAAGGAATGTGTCTCGAAAAAGTTTGACATTTATAGCAAGGGAAAAGCACAACCATATCCGTCCTAGAAAGGCCACATCTGAATAAGCAAGCTGCAGTTGACTAGCCTGGAACGAGAGATTGGTGTATGGTTTAAACTGTCACAGCTAGCTCAATAAACACTTCAATATATCACGAGAAAGAGCTTTTGCTGCTCTAAGCTGTCTCGTTACGCAAAGTCTGGAAATGCTGTCACGGTAATATATAAGGCTTCGTCGATAAGGACAGGCTGATTGACAGCGTGTTTTTGTACGACTCCACAAGTACATTTGAGCAATCCCTATCCATATTGGTCCTAATCAATATGAGTAAGTCAGTCTCTTCCTGTGCCCCCTCAGCCTCTCGCCCTCATACCGTCGATAATCATAAATTCTTGTATGCTGTTGCACGTGCAGAGGACAGGAACGGTGTCTAAAAATGACCCGCAAAAGCTAATACCAAAATCGTTCTGACGGTTTAATGCCTCATGTTTTATCACCATTAAGCATTTTTACTTTTCATTCTTCTTCGTATTATTATTATTATTATTTGGTTGTTTTCTATAAAGGTTTGCCTTGGTTTGCTTTGCCTTTCATTGTTTTTTTTGTTAGTTGTTTTTTTTGTTAGTTGTTTTTTACAAGAGTATATGTAATATATGGGACTTATTCTAAAGCGGGTGTTGCATGAATGTAATGTTTACATGGGGAAATTATATATGACCCAAAAAAAACAAAAAATAAACTGCAAAGATTACAGAATGCTGGTTTGTCGAGAATTAATGCAGTTTTATTTCCTCCATGTGCTTTGTGACTGCCCTGAATGGTAGATCGGCAGCCAACGTCCAGCCATGCATTTATCCTTTTTCTCTTTTAAAAAAAAATAATCATCCTCTTTTTATCTCTGTCTCTATCTCTCTCTATTCATTTATCTTTCGATCGCCTCTTCATATGCCTACATTTAGTTTTGTTTTTTTCCCCCCCACAGCACATGAATTAAGTCTCAGAAGAGTGCATTATTTTACATTTTTACCATGTGCACTTAATAAAATAAAGTAAAAGAATATATATATAGTTATATATCAATATGAATAAAACAGGATCTCATTGTTTTCACATTAATGTATTTTCTTCATTTCTTTTTGGTTTTTATGAATGGCATCAGATGCTGTGACATTGGAAGACTATAAAAATGTAAACTCCTGTATCATTTATGAATTGTGTATAAAAGAGAAATGTAATTCACTTATCAATAAATACTTATCCAGTTTTGGAGCTGAGAGTCATGTTTGTTTTTTGTTTTATAATTATAATTTTCTTTAAAATGCTAAAATGATGCACTACAGGTGTATACACTATAGTGTAATAATCACAGTACTGTAAGAATCCATGATGCAATTGCTTTGTAATACTATGCAGAATTCCACAGCTGCTCAAAACCAGACTGTAAGGGCAAACAAACACTCAAGCCAGACCACATGGTTGAAACCTGGTTTGGGGTTTAACCTTTTTTTTTTTTTTTTTTTTTTTTACATGTTTACATGAAGACTGAACAGCTGAGCCTTGACCTTCTCAAATCTGCATCCTTTGCTCTTGTTCTTCCTGTTGTCTTGCTTCCTACCCAATTTAAAAATGGTATTTGCAGCTCAGATGTCTGCACAAATTATAAATTATATGCATGATTGCATACAAACAAATATTCCATTACAGTAAAGTGATGCCCCTTAAACAGCTTTAACAGGATACATTAATCTGTGTCTACATTTATAAATTTTTAAAAAAGCAGCCCATGAGAGGTGCATGGTCTTATTGAGCCACGTGCGATAATCTCATGTGACGCTTGACACATTCTGGCTTGTGCTTCTTAATGACCCTGCTGATTAAAGAAGGAGTTCATTTAATTAAAAGCTTGCGAAACTTGCTTTGGTCAGGTCTCTGCTGCCAGGACTGATTGAAATTGCAGTGTCGATGATTAAGGGAGTTCTGGGCAGCTGCCAGGATCTGTATGTGGATTATGTTATGGGCTCAATAGAAGACTGATGAGTTTGGGAACAATGAAAGGATGACCCTGTCACTGGCCGGAGGTGTGCGTTTTGTATGGGGATGGAGGGCAGGACTGAAGGTCAAGGTGAGACAGATGTCTTATCTCCTACTCCACAGTACACAACTCTGATACTGACGCATCCCTGATGTACTGAGATACTGTAGCTCGCTAGAGGTTTAAAGACCCTGCCCTTTTCAACAATTCTCACTTGTCGTTTTGTGTTAGAAAGAAATCACCATGCTGTTAGTCTTGCTCTTGGATGTCCTTTTAACTCTGTCAGCCTGCCAGATCGTGGCCGCTGCTCAGATAACAGGTAAGGGGACCGTGTTTTAAACTTGTTTCTTAAATACTTGATGTTACATGAAAGATTCTTTATTTGTCTAATGTTTTTCATGGTTATCTGATTGATGGAACTTGTTCGTACTGATTTTAAAAATATATATATATATTAATGCAGTAGATTCACATGTCCAGAGTGGAGACAAGTAAGTGCAAGTCTTGAGAAAATAAATTTAGCCAAATAAATTTAGAATCCATGAGATCACATGAAAATTGCCTTGCAGGCCGTAATCAAATTAGAAAATGTAAACCAGTGCTAGTCTCCGTTATTTCACTCTGGGCTACGATCGCGGTGTACTGATTAAATATGATGCAATTTTTCATTAGCAAGCTAAAAATTCAAACTATCATCCCAATTAAGTTCATAACAGTTTCACATTAGAACTCAACAAAATGCCTAAAGGTTCAAGTGGGTCATTATTTATGCAAGATACTGTAATTATTCTTTTTAAAATAATAAATAGCTGTCACTTGATTGGTTTTGTAAGTTTATATGTTAATGTTATATTATTATATCAAGTCTGCTCATCTATATGTAATTTGGATTCATAACTTTAAACTGCGAAGTCTTTTTTTCCCCCCCAAATAATAATTTATTAGATATATCATATATATTCCATTCACTCAGACTGAGTTCACTTATCTAGAATATACAATGCCTGGCCAAAAAAAAAAACACTAAGAAGATTTGAAATGAATGGAACTGAATTAAGGACATTAATACATTATCAAAACTTGGAAGGATAGTGCTGATCTATCAACTTTGTTGAAGAAAAAAACTGAATGAAATCATTATTGGAAGTCACTTAAACCCTTGGTGAGGTTGCATGGTAAAAAATCAACAGTAAAAACCAGAGATATGTTTAATAGTGAAAAAAGTGAATTTCCTTACAAACATAATGTGATGAGAACTTTGAGGAGCGGGACTACTCAGCTGTGTGGCTACTTGTTAGGGAGACTAATCAGAAAAAAAATAGTCTTGAATTTGCTATTTGCGATTGGGCTTTGAGGCAATGAAAAAAGTACATGTGTCTGATGAGCTCAGATTGACCCTATTCAGGGTGATTGGTGCGTCAGGGTAAGAGGGGAAGAACATGCTCTCATCATGCATGGTGCCCACTGTACAGTAGGCGGTGTACAAGGAAGTGTTATCATCTGGGGTTGGTTCAGTTGGTCAGGTCTAGACCTTATGTGGCAATAAAATGAAGTCAGCTGATCTGAATGTACTGAATGACCAGGTGATCACATCTATGGAGTTTTTCTTCGCGGATGGCACAGGTACAGTATATTCTAGGGCTCAAATAGAAAAAAAAGAGTGATTCTGTGAGCATGAGGACTCATTTTTACACTGAACTGGCCACCACATTGTTGTTCTGTAATCAAAGCTAAAGGTGAATCAATTACATTTTAGAGCGTGCAATCTTTTCTCTTTTTGAGGCTTTTAAAAAATAAAAATGTCATCACCGGACAAAGGCACACACAAAAAAGATAATGGATTAAGCAATAGACAGAGAGGAAAGACTTGAAAAGATTTCGTTTGCCAGCGTTCAGGAACCTTGTGTTTACAGCAAGTTACCTTGACCTGATCCTTGGCCCCCAACATTTCCCATATTAACAGAACATCCTAAAGAGATAGCCCTGTCTGCAGTCTGCCTACTGTCACTAGATTGCACTCTGCTGTACTGCTTCTGACTGCTTTTAATGGTCAAAAGGAAACGCAGAGATAAGGAATAACAAACATGCTTTCCACTAGGTAAGACCCCAATCATGGATTAACAGTATTATAATGGCTGGTTCTAAAGCAATCTTGAAAGTTTTATGCTGTAGCAAAGATATGCAAGATTTCTTTGCATCAGGTGTTCGCTCATTGCAATCTACATGAACCTTAACAGAATAGTCCAAAGGGTTCTGTTAAGTAATTTCAATGTAACATTTTTTAAGGATGGCACAATTATGGAAAAAGGTCACGTTTAACCAAAACTACTGTTTTGTCTTAAATTCTTTATCAGTGCCTATTAGGTATTATAGTAGTAGTAGGTATTACACGGTTCGCTCGACCTCATCTGTTTACTGTTTATTTTAATGAGATTGTAGAGAGAGATCAGTTATCCAGTACTTATTCACTCTTTGAATCATAGCTTTCTCTGAAATCTCCACACCTTACTGAGAAGGAAAAGCTACATTATTGATTACTGAGACAAGACCAAATTGTTTTCACCCTGACTCACTGGTCAACAGTTAATGTGTGTATTACCTTCCTTTAAGTCTATATGGATCGTTTCCTGCCTGAGGGTTAGTATGGATTTATTCAGTCACTGCACTTTGCATTTGATCTACACTCAGCAGATTATTAAATGAATGTGTGATTGAACTTTTTGTTGGTGTGTTTATACGTAGTACAGTATATTCTGCCATGTTTATGCCTTCTTTCATGGCCAGCTCCAGATCCCTGCTTAGCCTACATCAGTCTGAACGAGCCCTGGAGGAATACGGACTATCATGTGAACAACTCGGCTGGTGTTCCCTTGTGTGACCGCCACGTTGCAAGTGAGTGGTATCGCTTCACTGGTTTGGCAGGTGACGCAATGCCTACCTTTTGCATCGAGGAGAACCACTGTGGCACCCACGCACCAATCTGGCTCAACGGCACTCACCCGCTGCCTTCTGATAACATTGTCACATTGCCTACGTGTGCAAGTTTCAATGACGACTGCTGCCATTGGCGTGGAACGGTGGACGTGAAAGCTTGTCCCAGGGGATACTATGTATACCGCCTGCCACGCCCCTCAGTTTGCTTCCACGTGTACTGTGGCCGTAAGTCTGCCAACCTGCCTTTCATACATTTTTGTTGTCTTTGATTCAATTTATGAGAATGTAAATGTTAGTATGTAAATTTGTGTGTGGTAGATTTTTATGACATCTGTGATGAGGTGGAGTGCACTGGTCCAGACTGCCCACTGCAACTAGAGTGTCGTTGTCCTGCTGGGACTTTTCTGGGGCCAGACTCTCAGACTTGTTTGGGTGAGCCAAGAGACTATGAAGCATTGACAGCTTTTAAAAATGCATTTGCTTGTAAGGGGACAATGAGGAATTTGAGGACCATTAGGTATTTCTCTTTTGTCAAGCTTCTTTGGGTTGGGGGGGGGGTTGGGCTTTCCACCCATGTGGGGGGGGTAGGGTTGTACTGTCTTGTTTTGATTATTGGGTCACAACCCCCAATCTGCCCCTGGAAATGATGCCTATGGGTATTGGTTTAGGGGGGAAAAATTAAATCGAGATTAAACGCAAGTTAAAATTTCCTAAGCTCTGCAGAGAGAAAAAGTCAACAAAAGGGGGAAAAAAAGACTGGATAGATGTAAAAGTCTCACTTAATTTGGGGTTGACAGCCGTTTCACGAAAGCCTTTCATTGTGTAATTACTTATTGTCTTATCAACATGAATGCTATTTTGTCCTCTCTGCTACCAGTCTCTTGTGAATTAATCAGAAAAAAAGAAAATTGTATTCCATTTCTTCTAAAGCTTCATTTAATATTAAATAATTACCTGCCCCATGCTGTTACACAGTAAACCACTGTTCATTATTTAGCCTCCCTGCGCTCATTTACTCACGATTGGCTTCCCGTCTCTTGAATTTTTCTCTCGTAAAAATCTCCCTATTGTTTTTTTTTCACACAAGATGTAAATGAGTGTGAGAGGAGCAATGGTGGATGTGCTGAAATTTGTGTGAACACCAAGGGTTCGCGGCGGTGTGAGTGTGGCCCAGGCCGAGTTCTAGATGCTGATGGCCAGACCTGCAACGGTAAGCCTGGGCTAGCATAAAACAAATACAAAACACTGTGCACTGACGATGATGTTCATTATCAAAAAATTTTTTCCCTGCTGCATGCAGAGATCGCAGGTTGCCACAATGTGAATGGAGGTTGTAGCCATGGCTGTTCATCAGAGGAAGACTCGTATTACTGTCACTGTCCCAGAGGCCTTACATTGGGGGATGACAAGCGAAGCTGCCAGGGTCAGCTAGACTCCACTCATAAGTATTCAGTTTTCTAAGTGAATGTGTGTTCTCTGTGGGAACTGGTGCTAGGTTAATCTTAGCCAATGCTTATACAGTAGCTGGGTTGGGTATAGGGCAGGGATAGTATTGAGGCTGACCCAGGGTGAGAGTTGGTCTTAGTTTGTGATAGTCATGAGGTCTAAGGTACTGTAGATCTGGAATTAGATTTGGGCAAGCATTGATGCAGTCTGACACCCAATATAACCCCATTTACTAGGAAATAAATTAAATACCTTTATCAGATTATTGATGTTAAAGTACTGTTTGTATTCCCTGTCCAGTTCCTGTGCAGTGTGACCCCAGCTCTATTGATGTATCTGTTCCCAAAGACCTTGTGGGTGGCCTAGAGCTCTTTTTGTCAAATTCCTCGTGTCGCGGAGTCTCTAATGGCACTCACATCAACCTTCATTTCAGCCTGAAAACCTGCGGCACAGTGGTCAAGGTGAGTAGAAACATGACAACAACTAATGATCTTCATTTGTCACTTGAGGTGTTTTGGCTCACTACAGGGACTCACCTGAATAAAATTTAATAAGAAAATAGATGAGTTTGATTTGCTTCCAACAGGCTTTCACTCGTAGTAATACATGTAAACAAAGTAGAAGAGTAAAGAATAGTATTAGAATTTTAACTACATGGACAAACTTGCAACTTGGTATGGAGACAGATGGTCGGTTTCTGGCCAGAATCAAGCAAGTTTCTCTTTCTAGCATTATGCATTATGGTTTTTAGTGAAGTTTAAAATCTAGAGATTAAGGTGCAGTAGTGCGTGTTCCTGAAATGTGATGTAATGTGATGGCTTAATTTGTGCTTGCAATCATTATCTTCTCATATCTCCTGTAGAGGCCACACTGTTTTGGCCTATAATACTCTAGGTATCAGTCTTTACTCAACCCTCTGGACCACTTGCTACATTTTTTTCATGTGTATCTCTGTCTCTCTAGGTAATTGATGACAAAATTGTTGCCACAAATCTGGTCACCGGACTGCCAAAGTCAAGTCCAACCAGCAGTGGAGATCTCATTGTACGCACCAGCAAGCTTTTGCTGCCCGTAACATGCGACTTCCCAGGTCACTATGAGGTATCAGATGGCTACCTTCCCAATGTACGCAGTTCTGCACTGGAGCTGTCAGGACACAGTGAGGGCGTCTTCCCCTTTACACTGGGACTGTTTAAGAGTGCAGAATTCTCAGAGCCTTACAACAGTCCTCCACAACTGCGCTTACGTGACGTGCTGTACTTTGGTGTTGAGCCACGTGAACGTGTGGAGGGTCTTGCTGCACTTGTGGAGAACTGCTTTGCTACACCTGGGCCAGAAGCTGACCAAGTCCTCAAATATTACCTAATTAAAGACGGGTGAGTGATTTAGGCAATTAAAGGCCCTGTATTCATGATTCTGTCCTTAGAAGTGGTTTATTTTAGACAAGGAGATCATCTGACTCCTTGATAACTTTTGACTTCTGACTATTCAAACACCCACTTAGTGCTGGTTATTATGGTTTTCTTGTTCATCCATGTATCAAGATCCACTAAAAAGTAGGACCACTCTTGCTTACAAAGCCAGATGCCCTAGATGACTTTAGATTTCCTGGCAGCGGTTTAAAGGCCCAATTCCCCTTAAAACATTCTGGTAAAGAGCTCCTAGGCACTTGTCCAGAAGGCCCAGTCAATAATCTTTCCCTGTAATCATGTGATGTTAGTCTTCAGTTAGCCTACATAATTCTTTAGTTTATTGGGCTGATTATTTTCAGTCAATGCTTGATTATGGCTAATGAGTTGAAGAACATCAATAATTACCTAAGTGGAGGTCTGGTTACAAATGTGATGTTCAGTTCCACTCAAACTGAAAGCTGTTAAATAGAAGACTTTAAGCTTTAGACTTTTCGCCTGTTTTCCTTCTATCAGCTGTATTTCGGATGAGACAGTACGCCAGCTCTCTGCTAAAGATCAGCTCTCCAAACACTACCAGGTTCCTGTCTTCAAGTTCATCGGCAGCGACAACAGGGTGAGTAAAATGTGCACGCACACAGGCTGTCTAAGATTGAGAAGCCATGTTCCATGTATTTCCCCCCAGCCCTGAAATCCTGCCTTGCTGGCACAGTAAACTCATCTTAGAGTCCTCAGCGTGTCAGTTTCCAGTTAAATGCTTGTGCTAAACTCATTTTCTATCCAAACAAAAAGCCTTTTTGGTCAATGAAATCGCCTATTTGTAGTTTTATGCATTAGCTCTAAATCACACAGTGTAGACTAGAGATGAAATAAGGTAATAAGTCATACTCTGTTCAGAAAGATGGTGTATACTACTGCAACCCCAACTGTGCTTGGCACAAAGACAAAAAACAGACTTTATAGGTCTTTCTGCAATGATGACCTAGGGTACGATTTGAGGGTACATCCTGTGAATTAATTTAAAGTTGCACCTGATGCAAATCTTCGGTGAAAGTTAAATGAATTACATTTTTTTAAGGGATTAAAGGATCCTTGAAGGTTCGTGGGAAGAGGAGACAATTTTCAGGGTCCAGTGATTCTCAGCTGATTCCCCTCCTCCCAATCACAACATCCTTCCAAACCATGAAGGTGTTGAATAACAATGAATTTTTAATTGTAGGTTGAATATCCCTAAGATTAATAATAAATGAAAGGGATGTAAGAACTGTATGTGTGGAGCACAAGCGAAAGATTCTGTACTAACCCATAAGAAATCCATAAGCATCTGAGAGGCTTAGTAATAATGCTACACAGGTTGTTTTTTTTTATTTATTTTTTTTAAACAAAACATTTCCTTTTGGGTATGGAGATAAAAAAGGGATTTAGGCATTGTGGATTGTCTACATCAGCAAGATACATCCTAAATGTTTTTTTGTTTGTTTTTTTGGGGGGTCCTGGACAGGATTTTTCAGCGAGAGGTCCGAAATCCTTTGAAAGCCTTATGGTCCATGTTAACTTTTTGAGAAATTGGGCAGATTACCTTGGTTAACTCGGCTGCCCAGCTAGTTTCGTGTCTTGCCCTTGATGTGAGGGGTGTGGACTACAGAAAGTTCCCAACCCAAGGACTTATATAGTGGATTTTATAGGCTTTTGTAGGCTCTCCTGCTGTGCAGTGGGAAACTTATTCAAGTTCTAGAATAAATTGGATGTCTTGGGATTTTTATTTTTGTGGCATTCATTGAGCCTGTGGTTTATTTACTATTTTTGGTTTAATTCCTTAATAGTCAATACATGTTTTTCCTTTGTTAGATAATAAAGAGCATAAAATTTCACTCATCTACTTAGTACGATGCTTCCACAGAAAAAAATTATTATCCCTTATGTATAATTGCATTATGATTATTAATTCCTGGCAATTTTCCTCAATCAGGATCTTATTTGGTGTCTATATTGGATTTTGTTGGTATTGGGGTTTTGAAAACATTGTCGTGTCAGAATCTTGGTTGAGTAGAACTATTTTAGGCTCAAGCATTTCTATGGATTGGTATAATATTTGTTGAACTGATCGGCCAACTGAGAAATATTTTGAATTACAATTTATGAATTACATCAATAGTAGTGGAAAAACTACTCAAATGATGTACATGAGTAAAAGCAGGGCTATCTTAGGTAAAATAATACTCAAGTAAAAGTGGAAGTCCTCTATCAGGCAACTGAAATGGCCGCCAATGCACCTTATGTTTTTTTTTTGCACGTTTTATTTTGCATTTATTTATTTATTTATACTAGGGGTTTTTTTTGCGGAAAAAAAAAATGCAGCGACCGTTAATCTTGATAGACTCTCTCTCCTCTGTTGCATCTGTCTCCTTGCCAGGAGAGGACTGGAGCGCACATGATAGTACTGCAGTACTTAGCACATGATAGTACACTCTCCTGTGTACCGCAGGAGACAATAAGACTGCTCAACTGTCACGTGCGCTCCTGTAATCTATGTCTACAGTGTAGTGTATGTACTTGAATGTGTGCTCCCACAAGCAGTTAGTGAAGTGAATTGCAGAACAACAGATTAATTTAACACTTTTTTTATTTTCTCTTCAGTGTTAAATTTATTTCAATGATGTTAAGAAATTCCCATTTTTATTCTCAGTAGCTTTTGAAACCAGTTCGGTGCTGTGCTAACAGGCTAGTTGGCTAGCTAGCTAGCTAAAGTCAGCTAATATTAGTCTAGGAACATTGACATGAATACTGTACTGACTTGCTCACTCCCTGTCTGTCTAAACCCTGCCACATGCTCGCAAATCACAGCTAACTACTGTACGTTCCTTGTAACCTACCCACAGATCCAGTTTAAATCAATGTGGCTACATGAATTTGCCTGGTTATGTAATGAAAAGGGTTTAAGTTTGGGTCCTAAAAAATTTATTTGAATCTCATATATCAATATAAATAATAAATTAAAATTCAGTTGGGTGTAGGACCCAATATCCCATCTGTTCACCATTAAGAAAAAGTATGAAAGTACTCACCTTCAAATCTCAAAAGTATTGAGCTTGTATTAGCTCACTAAAGCCTTTAAGTCACAGTAAGGGAGTCTCTATCCGTCTGTCTGTCTTTCTCTCTTTCTTTCTCTGATCTTGCTGCTTCTGATTGCAATACAATCAAAGTATTACCAGATTTTGAACTGGCTAATGAATTGATACTTGAATATTTAGTGTCTGCGCAGCTAGAAGACCTACTTAAGAACTGCCAGTATGGTTTTAGAAAAAGGGAGCGTACTATTGCAGAGCAGTTCGTGATTTTGAAAATAATTAATGACTTGGTTCTGTCGTTAGATAAAGTCCTTTGTTCAGCTGTCTTATTTATTGATTGTTTTAAAGCCTCTGACAGTATTGATCATAAATGCTAATAAAATGATGAATTGATATCGCCTATCTATAGAAGCAGCTGGTTAGTATTAACAGATAGACAGCAAATTGTTGCAGCAGAAGACTTTAATTCTGTTAGATGAAAATGGTGTTCCACAAGGCTCAGTGTTAGGACCCTTATTATTGTTGTATTTATAAAAATCAACTTGGCCTAAATAGGCAAGAAGCAAGAGTCAGTCCTTACTCAGATGATGTGGTAATTTAGTGTGTGACACCAACTGGAATACAAGCTCTTATAAACGGAGCATATGATGTCACTGAACAGTGTGTGATTTTACCAAATTATCACATACAAAAAAATTGGGTCATCACTTTCCCCCTCAATTTTTACAAGGCAAGGGTTGAGGATGGAGTTTCATCTTATGAATATCTAAGGATTGTCCTGGAAGATTCTTTTTTTAAAAACTTTATATTGAGTGCCTTGTATAGAAGTTACGTTAGGTTTCTTTTTTTAGAAATAAGAATAGTTTTTTTTATTATTACTTCTGCCACATACATGTCTGTATATGTCTGGATTATGGGGATATTTTGTATAAGTATGCATTATCTCAGTGCTTGCATTCTATATAATGTCGCTTTGAGATTTATTACAAATTGTATGTTTCTGACCCATAATTGTGTAGATTTTTTATTGAACTGAAATAAAGCTGGGCTGGGATTATTACCGGATTTATCTGCTAATATAATAAAGAAATTATGAAAATTTCAGAAATTTATCATATTGCTAACAGTACCCATTGCTGGAAATGAGTTCAGTACCAGGTAAGTATGCAGCTTGCTATGCCTTAAATTGTTTTCAGTATACTTTATT
>JAOVVA010000041.1:5147225-5159109 GCA_028565275.1 Leiocassis micropogon
ATATAGCACATTTCTTGCTAAGTTTGTTTATAATTGTAAAAAAAAAAAAAAAAAAAAAACATTGAATTGGGATATTTATTACATTTTGAATATTTACAGAATCGCAATACAATTTAAATCAGCACCTAGGTATAGTGACAATATCGTATCTGGTGGTCTTTGGTGATTCCCATACCTATTATTTATATATTATTATTATTATTTCTGTAGCATGCAAATACCAAATCTAGCTTTTACCATACATTTATTATTTGCTAAGCGATCTAAAATGTAAAGCTCTTACCTTATTCTGGAGATTTGACTTTGAGGACAGAAGTGATCTTGTGTACAAATCATATTCTGTCTGCACATAACAAAAGATCATACATATACTGTATATAAACATGTGAAACATATAGACATGTGAACAACAGTTTAAACAACTCGTGTCAGTTGATAAAGTTACTCCTACTTTAAGCATCACTTTCAGCACACGCCTTGGAGTAGTTCATACATGAAAGTAATCTTAGATTAATTAAGATTGTAAGACACAAGTGGTATAAATGGTATAAATATATGGTGGTATAAATATCTATAAATGTTAACCGTAAGGCAAATGTGCAAATGATTGGAAAATAATCTCCAGTGAGACTTACTTATTAGTCAAGTACTCATTAGTCAAGATCTAGGTGTGTGTATGTGTGGTAATAAGACATCCCAGCCGCCTCACCTTGATTGCTCGGAGGATGCTACCGAATACAGGTGAGCCGTCACAAACGTCATCGAAGACATCACTGAATACTGTGAGGCGATCTCTGCTGGGATCTCTGCCGGCAGGAAGATTCCTTAGTGCCTAGCACGTACGCACACACAAGCATTAACAATTTCCTCTGTCGGAAATGTGCATCGGTCTCTTGCTGTCCTCTGAGATGATTAAGTACAGTGTAATATGTCTGCATGCTAAACCAGAGACATTAGAACACATCAGTCAAGCTCATAAGGTGACAGAATCCCTGAAAAGGGTAAAGTACACACGTCACTACTTGACAGTTTTAAGAACAAAAACCGCAATTCCATGATTTTAATAATTTTTCCTGTTGAAATCATGTTTAAAATATTACTGCATTTACGTTTACTCAACATGCTTAAAATTGCTGAATGAAGTTTATTTATTGAATGTTTGCTTGGGATATTCAGATAAATTAAATAAGACTCTCAAGCACTTTTCTGTGAGAGGCCCTGCTCATGAGTCAAGTGAGCCAGGAAAACATTTCACAAGACTTATAAAAAGACATTATTGGCTTTTCCGAGAGCCGAAGAAAGGGATTAAAAGATATCAGTGCTTAGGGAATGCAGAAAAGAAGAAAAATCGACACTTCCAACTTAGGAATTAAAGACTAATAACTAAAGAACTGCCAGATAGATTTGTACAAATCCAACACAAACAGCAGGAAGAGTTGAGGAAAAAATCCTTAGAGTCAAGAGAAACGGACCGTATTTAAGCGTCTGTTTATAATATTTGCATAAATAATGGAACATGTAAAAAGTCAGGTTTTGGATTCTGATATACTTCCAACCTGCTGAAGATTGTGTTCATGCCTCTTTGCTGCTTCTCTTCCACTCAAACACTTCCTGGCACTCAGGTCTTTTGTCCTAAAAATCTTCCTCCGGTCGAGTCGATCGCTCCAGGTGAGCTCAGCATCATGTGAGTCAGACGCTGCAAAATGTTCCTGCTTTCCTTTAGCCAGTGTATCTAGCTCTGTCTTGTCCAGACCTTCCCTCACATCAGTGGTCACCAGCTCCTCACTAGGAATCGTTATCCTTTCTTGGATCCTAGGAATTGTGCGTATGGTGAAACCATGCAGTGCCTCAATTGTTTCTTCCACATTAACTTCTGTTTTGTGCCTTTCCTGAATGTGATAAGCTCCTGTGTCTTTACACTTTGGCCTGTTCCAAATGGGCTTGCATGGCCTGCAGTTCAGGGGTTTAAGAGTGAGCCTGTTAGGACCCAGGTGGCCTGAGCTGTAGGTCTGGATGTCAGCTTTGTGCGCTTTTTCCACATTATGCAGAAGTTCCTTCAACTTGCGCTGCATATCTGAGCGCCTCAGAGTTTGGCTGCCTGATACAGACATGGTGGAAGCTGTCATAAGGTAAAGAAGAGAACATGTTTTAAAGGCTGGTACAGGTATTGCTGGTCATTTGATTAAATACACTCATGCACATTGTGTGTTAATCATCTGGTAGTTCTTTTTCTGGTTCTGATCATACTGGAGGACTGCTATAAGGTGGATGGGTAAATATGTTAAACAACAATGCACACTTCTATATCAGTGGTTGATGTGCAGAATGGTCCATCGCCCAAATAATACAGTGTCTGGTCGGTGTTGGTGAAAATGAAGGTTTTTTTCCACGGTACCAGGCAGACCACTGCCAGTGTGTGTACACCTTAATCTGCTTAAATCACCTGTTAAACTGACCTGTGACTACAGAGAGGGACAGATTAATCTCTGTTTCTGTTGGTCTGTAAATCTATTTATTCAAGAAATTCTGGTTCAAACTAATGTTAGTTTTAGCTTGGCTGTATCCCGATCTCATAGCCAGTGTTGCCGGGATTGATGCAGGATCCACCGTGTCCCTGACCGGGATAAAGCAATTCACGAGTCAGAATCAATTAATTGTGTGTTTCATTACACACACACAGACACATTGTGTGTTATGCTATCACTCAGATCACAGGTTCTTTTCTTTTGTTTTTGTTCTAAAAAAGCAAATCTGGAAGAATGGTTATTACAGTACAGGGAATTCAGCAAGGAAATAATTAATATTTAACTCCAAATACTACTCAAACCAGTGAATCATCCACAACATCAATCTGTGCAGTGTGAAAATATGAATGAGACCAGTTTTACAAATATGTTAGTATGTTGGGTAAAAAAAAAAAAAAAATCACAATATATGTTTTCTTATTATTATTATTATTTCCACTTGATAGTTATGATGATCTTAAAGACTATGTCAGAAATAGCCCTTTATAAAATTAAACGTCAGTAATACCTTTCTCAAATATGTTTCACGGTGCACTTCTAGCAAAATTGTGAAGTTTGTTTTAAATCACGGGATTATAATATAATTTACACAGTCTGTTCACTTGCCTGATAAACTGCGAGTTTCAGCTTCACCAGCACCTGGTGGTTCCTAACACAGGTTGCTATGGCAGCGCCCTCCAAGCGGTGATTGGTTACTTTCCAGTCACGTGGTGAAAGTCGGAAACGCACTTCTACTTCTTCTTATAGTATTATATGATATAGTATTATTCTCAAATTGAAATTGTAAAAAATTTTTTTTTTATAATGTTCTATTATTAATTTAAATATTTTAGTTTATCATTGACTCTCCAAAGGGACGAATTTTATTGCTTATATTATATATTATATAGATTCTTTCAAATCTTTTAAAAATAATATTTGGATTTTTAACATTGTTGCTTGTTAAAGTTCATGCCCTCCTCGAAACACGTGCTTTACTGTCCTTACTTATAGTATTTGTCTTGTGTTAGGTTAAGGTTTGCGCGCATGCGCAGTCACGTGGGTTTTGATATCAGCTGGTGTGCGTTAATTGAGTTAATCGCAGAAAACCGGAAATAATAATTATAATGATGTAGCGCGCAGTTCTGTAATATACAGTGTATGCACACACTGACGGTGTATTTACTCGTGTTTTTTTTTTTTAATGACGTGACGACGTAACTTCTACAAGGTAAAAGCCTGTCTTTTTATTTTATTTTAAGGATTAATGATAGATTTGGATTAGCTTTCTCGTGTTTGCTGATTACATTTAATGTGCAGTAGTGTGTGTTATAAATTTGGTGAAGTTACTAGAGTGTCTCTCTTATTGCGATAAAATTGTGACGTTATTATTATTATTATTTTTTAGAAATGCTCAGGTGTTTCTGGTGAACAGCGCGCGAGACGCAGCCAGGCCAAAGTGTTGCAGAGACTTTGTTATACATTCTAGTTACTTGCATGTTCAAGTCTTTTATTTTTCAACAAATCAATGATATAAACGCGTGTGTTGTCACTTTGGAGTGAACAGAGAGCTAATTGCAACGGAAAAAATATTTTTAAAAAAACTCTCCGGTCCATGCGTGAATGACCTCTCACGGGTCACCTGCAGTACCTTTACAGTCCACTAGGGCTTCGAGAACTGCTGCTGTAAACCAATCCGACACTGAGTTCATGACGTGTCGACCAGTCAGAGGCTGCTAGCACCAGGGCAGGGGGAAAACTTTAATATTTCAGCTAAACTGCAAAAATATTTTATTCGGGCTACGCTGCTTATACTTGGCTTTAGATTTTGACAAGAAAAACTTATTATTGTTTTAAAAAAATGTATTAAATCAGGAAAGATCATTAAAAGATGTATTTTTGAATGAACTGAAGTATTCCTCTTTGTTGTCTTTAGAGTTAGATGGGACATCCTTCCTAAAACAATCTCGAGCGAAAATAATGTAAATAAGAGCCATGGAGTAATCAGGGGAGTCATCATCTGAAAAGTCCTTATTCATTTAGATTATTCGACTATCAAATAGATACAGCCTTAGGGCAGATTTTCAGCTTTGAGGATATACTGTATATACTGTAGATTGACAGCAGGTGAGGAGTGTCGGAACTTAAGCACTTCTGACTTCCTAAACTCAAATACAAGGGGGAAAAATCTATCAAAAAAACTAATTTATGCAGGATTGCATTTGAGGTGCTAATATGTTGCAGTTCATCCATAATCCTACAAGTGATCTTAACTATTCACACACTAGCAGGCAGCATAGCATCCCATTTTGGTAAGTTTGTGTAGAATTTGAATGAAATCTGGGGGAAAAAATTGGCACCGAGTGATTCCCATACCTACTATACCACAAGATGAGGCTTTGTGCTGCAGACTATAAGCCATTCTTACAGTTCTTCATACTCTTGTCCTTCCATCGTTCTTGTACAAGTTGATCTTCATCTGTCCATAGGATGCATTTGGCCACGATTGTAGGCCATAATTGTACAGGATATTTAATATTTTCTAAATACAACCTTTCAAATGATTTATCTGATGAACTCTTCTGTTGGTTGTTGACTTTGACAGCTATTCCTACTCAATTCATGGTGTTGTTGACCAGACCAGCTGATGTAAAGGGTTTTTTGTTTACCAGAGAAAGAATCTATCTTTCATCTCCTACCACTGTTTTCTGTGGTCTTCTGGACATTTTGCTGATTCTAAACTCACAGTGCTTTCTTGCTTTTTAAGTAGTTGACTTGGCCACAACTAATGTGTTTTGCTCTCTCTGTCTCTGATGGATTAGTTTTGATTTTCAGCCTAATGATGGCTTGCTTCCTTGGCAGTACCGGCACTTTGGACTTCATCTTGAGAGCAACATATTCCAAATGTAAATGCCACACTTAAACACCTGGCCATGAAACAGTTGAGAGACCACATATAAACAGTGCTGTAAAATCCTAGGAAGTTCACCAGATTTCTCTGTAGATTCCTTTAAATTATGGTAAATTTTTATTTAATTAATTAACTTAATTCAACTGTAATATCCTGTACTTTGGAATACAGCTAAGGTAACCATAACACAGAAATATAACAGCTAAGCAATTTTTTAGCAGTTGAAAGTGCCTTCCTGTAATGAAGCTGCAGTATTCATCTGGATTAATAAGCTGAGAGATATCAGATTGGATTATGTTTAATTCTAAGAAGCGACTACTTAGTGGGTTTCCTCCGGGTACTCCGGTTTCCTCCCACTGTCCAAAGACACCCAGGGTATCCTAACTGACCGTTTCAAATTTCTTGTAGTGTGTGTGTGTGTGTGTGTGTGTCCTGCAATAGATTGGTACTCCTTCCAAGGTGTACCCCGCCTAGTGCCCTGAATCTCCTGGGATATGCTCCAGGCTTCCTGCAGCCCAGTTATACTATAAGCAGTATAGTGAGTAAGTGAGCGAGTGAAATGCTGTGTAATTTGTGGTGTTGGCTTTTTAAATTTAATGTCCCCTACAGAGCTTTGTTTCCTGCCTTACAAAATCTTACAAAAACAAAAACTACATTCTAGACCAGTAGGTGGCTGTATTACACCAATCACATACAGTATAAACTCAGAAGACGACATGATGCTCTTAGAAAATATGAGAATCGGCAGAAGCTGTGGTGTTAGTTTGTCTATTTATATGTAAATATAAATAAATCTGATTTTATTTTTCATTTTATTCTGATTTCTTATTATTTTTAAGAAATGTCAATTTCAGATCATTGAACATTTCTAAGTTTACCAGATATTAATAATAATAAAAAAAGAAAAGTGTTCATTATGAGCCATAAATTCAGTTAAAAACATTGATTAAATTGCAGAATCAATTAAGTTGCACAACTGTTTTTAATAGATTTAATTAATCTTGGTGTGAATTTGATTGGCTCTATATTTTCCTGATTTGTTGTTATTCATCAAATAGATGGCTTTATAGTTATGTTATCTCTATAATTACAACCATAATAATATAATTTTTGGTGTTTTGAAGTTGTGTGAGAGGTGTCTCAGGTTTTGTTCTATTTTTTTCCCCTTTCTTGTTTGTTGAGTATGAGAGATTCCTCCCTACTGCCTTTTTACTGTTTCCTAGAGAACTGTGGGTGAAGTTCCTGGGGAATAGGAGGGGGGTAAGAGGAGTAGGGAACATGCAGAAGAATGCATATTCTTTTCTCCATGTAATTTCTTTTCTCTAGCTATCGCCGAGTCCAAAGTTCTTTAAGATCATGCAAGTATCTAAGGTTGTGTTGAAGATCAGGTTTTGTTTTGAGTTGATGATTCATTTTATACAGATAAATAATCTGAATTTGGGCCATAAATACATTCAAGTTTTGTCTCACTGCTTATTTGACATGTTGATAATGAGTAATCAGATCCTTGTGAATGAGTATTGCAATGCCCCTCATCTTAGAGCTGTATGATGCGTAATAGATTTGATTATTTCTAGGTTTATTATTGTCAATCTGTTTAGTTGTTTGATAGAGAGGTGATTTTAAAGATTAATTTACAATATATTACTTTTTTTCTGATAAGCTAATTCCACTTACAATCCAGATATTTACCCTGATTTTCACGATTGTTTCATTCATTTGATTATCAGTGTGAATTTGTATCAGTAGCTTAATTGAACTTTTTTTCTTTTAGCTACAGTTAAAACTATTTGAACTTTATTTTTATGCCCAGGGACAGATGCAAAGGACCGATGTAGTGTCCAGCAGCAGGGAGTGCCGTACTGGACTCCGCAAGTTTCAGTGCCTGGGAGACCTTTTAAAAATTTTTATCAAGATTTTTTAAAATAATTTTAATTTCTAAAAATTTTATTTTGTCATTTATTTTAAATAAGTTGTAAAATTTTATAATCTTATATATTTTTTACATTGTATAAAATGCATTCACAAATCCACATTTAAAAATCTAAACTAGCAATTTAGCTCTAAGTATTTTATACAAGTGCAGTTCTTACGGTTACGTTCCACAACCCTCCCCCACAGTACTACTACTGAGAATTTCTAAAAAGACTAACCTAGATGCTGGTGCATGATTAGTGGGCGCTAAAACTTACAGATCCCCAACATGAAATTATGCCAGTGTTCACCCGCATGAAACAGCATGCACACAACTGCTCTGAAAAACCTCCAGAAATCGATAAAGTAAATGTAAATATAACACTTTTTTTTCCAGAAATATTTAATAAAATTACTGCTCTTGTATTTACAGTCAAGACATTCCTCATTTTTCTTGGGCAACAGTGGGTCTACATGACCATTCACTTCATGATGCACAACTTTGCTCTGTACAAAACAAAAAAAACTTTTTTGTATAAAAAATATAAGTTAATTTAAAATTTTATTCTAATTAAGAAAATAACGATGCTAATAATCATTGATAGTTGCAGTTATGATAGCAATATAATGGGAAACATCATAATTAAGGACAACATAATGGTATTTGTAATAATAATAATAATACAATGATGATAGTCTCTAAACATAGTGCATGTGAAGGGAGAAAAACAGGCTGTGGATGAGCTCAGTCACTGAGGTGGAGAATGCTGTGAAGGTCCTCTTAAATCAGTTTCTTTGAGGACTCTTGTTGTAAGGGGTTATGGCACACACGCGCACACATCCACACACACACATCCTCATTATCCCAAAGTGCATGGCTGCCTAAGACCTAAGGTAGCACCATAAAATGTGTAGCTTACGTCTCTGAAAAAAAAAAAAAAAACCCACGCATTTCACATGTGCCAAATGTATGGGGGGAGGGGGGGGGGGGGGAGATGTGCAGACATACACTACCATGGAAGCTGTACTTACTGAACACATCCAACAGTGTACTCTTTTGATACTCCCAGGGGGGAAAAAAGAGCGAGAGATACATGACTACATTCACTCAGTTCTGCAGGATTTACACTAAGGCATTCTGAGCTCTGGCCCTGTCCCAGTGAATTACAGGGTGAAAACAGATACACAAGCCAAATCAAACCATGCATGACACTGAACTATTTTTATAATAAACAATTTAATCAGAGGACTCACTATCTGTGTTTATTCAGCTTATTCCTCATTCCAATTTATCTTTGGCCATGTTTGCAAACGTAGCCTAATTGCGTGATTGCGCACACAAATGTATTTAAAAAAAATTAAGAGCACAGTGTTTAACACAGTGTTTATCTTCATCCACAAAATGGGTTTGCATTTGGTTTGTTGTAGAAATCCTTATAACTTGAGATATATTTGGAGCGTGTGATGGTTTAAGAGTTTTATTACTCAGCACTGTCCATATCTATCATCATCCATATTTTAATTCATGTTTCATACTGGTTCAATAGAATATTAACTTATTGCTTTAAGATGTTTTGGACATTTCCATTAATCTTTTATGTCACTGTGTTTATCATGATATTAATATTATAAGTTTGTTTATACTGTAAGTCTGTCTCCTATTTATTTTTCATTGTGATTAGAAGCTTATAATATTAAGGTCATGGAATGTCTTGGAACAATGAGTGCCATGTTTTGCTTTTAGGGAAAAAGAATACCCTTAAAAAAACACACACACACACACACACACACACACACACACAAACAAGGAATTGGGCACAAATGGTAGCAAGCCAGACTGCATTTGTCATAGTGGTTGTTTTCTTTCCCGTCCTACGTATTACAGTAGTATGACTTTCCCCAAATTCACCAAACGCACTAAGCACTAATGAGACACGTATAAGTTAGAACTCATCTTGTGCATAAGTCTTTATATGAAAATAATATAAAATGAACACTAAACAGCCCTATTTTAGAAAGTGCAATGGACATTTTGGAAGTCTATATTTACTAATTAAATATTACAGTTAACATAATAAAAGAATTCATGGTTTCCTTTTACTTTTGTGTGCCTGCTACTACAGCATCACGACGCACCGCATAGAACGTCTATTACCGTTTGCCTTAAAAATGAATGGACTGCCCAAGGTTCAGCATTTTTAGGACAACAGGATCAAAAGCTAATTTTGTACATCAGGTTGAATGGTCATAGATTTGAGAGAGGAACATTGTGACTCTCGTGTGACTACAGCAAGGTTCAGAATGATCCGGCTTCTTTCGTCACGACAGCCAAGTTAGTTCAGACAGACACACTGCAGGGTTTGTTTGTCCACCCCCTCCCTCACACAGAATATTCTGTATTTCTTCATTCAAGTACTGCAAAACATCTTCGCACAAATGAACAGAACACGTCGACGAGACTGCCACTATGCTCGGCCTCGCCTCATGCACCGTTACGCCTTCCCTACCCTCACGGTCGAACTCCCAAGTAGGTTTTGATCACAGCAGGAATTAAAGTACCATTTCAGATGACCTGAACCCTCTCCAGTTACAAGTCAGTAGTAACTGCAGGTTCAGATTTTAAGGCCTCTTTAAATATAAGACCACAAAAGAAACCATTTGAAAAACAAAGAATAGATTTCACCTCAAAACTAAACATAAAAAAAACCTCCAAGGAAAAGTCCATTTAGACCGCAGGCGGTCTCACACAGAGCGGATTTGAGGCGATCGAATCCTGCATCCTGGGAGAGCCATTATAATTAGGGTCTATAGCCTCTGTCACCCACTGAGGTAACGCTTGTTTTGCTTTGTCTTTTTTAGATTCGTCCTTCAGTTGCTTGGTGAATATCACCTTTCCTGCCTGGCCTCTCTGCTCCCTCCCATCTCATCTCATCTCCAGAGGAAGTGGGACTGTCCTGAAGGAAGTGCAGTGTCTCTGGCAGGGTATGGATGGTGATGTGTTCAAGGCGGAAGGTCCCAGGCTGAGTCAGTTGTCCACTTTGACAGGCCCACTCTGCTCCGATTCCTCACATGGAGTCCATGCGCACGGCTCTTCTCCTTGAACTATCCGCTCCCACTGGCCCAGGTTTTCCCTGCACACACACACACACACACAATGATAAACTTGAGAAAAACATTTACAAGCAATGGTGTATAAATACTGACTAACTCATCTTTCGCTATAGTATCATCAGAGCCATTGCTGTGACAGAAATGTCCTAAAAGATGCACATGCTATAGTCTTGTCATTCAGTACATTCATGAACATTGCTGTATGATCACAACACTGCCACCAGAGGCTTATACTGTAGGCACTATGCATGATGGTTACATTACTACATGCTCTTCACTTCTCTCTTTTTTTTATTGTTTTCTCACTTTTTACAACAGATAAAAGAAGAAAAAAAAACATAAAAAAAAAAAACATAACATAATATATATACAAAATGCTTTTCTATTGTGTACAGGAAATAGCATCATAAGCAAAACCTGGTAACAGCCACATAGTTTTGTCCTCTTGTAGTCATATTTGGTTTTTGATGTAATCTATGAAAGGACGCCACCTAGCCTTGAACTTGGATCTTGAACCACTTAAATTCAGTCTTATTTTCTCCAAACTAAGGAAATACAGGACATTGTTTGCCCATTGTTTAAAAGCCGGGGGAAATGATTGTTTCCAATTAATCAAAATCAGGCGTCTTGCCAACAGGGAGGTAAAAGCAATACAGTCCAATTCACTTTTTGACAGGTTGTTGTCTTCGTATACGGTGCCAAAGATAGCAGTTAAAGGATTCGCACAGACATCTTTACAGAATATTTTGGAATAAGATAGAAATATGTTTGACCAAAATACAGATAGTTTGGGACACAACCAAAACATATGGGCCAATGTAGCAGGGGACTGCTTGCATCTCACACAGGTAGGTTCTACCGAGGCATACATCTTTGCTAGTTTGGCTTTAGAGAGATGAAGTCTATGCACCACTTTAAATTGGATGAGCCTATGTCTAGTGCAAATAGAAGATCCATGGATCCTATAAATAGCCTCATCCCAATCCGCATCTGTCAACCTTGAGATCTCGTTGCCAGGAGTCTCTTTGTATATTACTAGAGACGGATAGTACTGATGCAATTTTAGTGTATAAACCAGAAATATTTCCTTTTAGGTCCGGGTCGTCAGGGAGGAGCTGATCAATAGGATTTTGTTCAGGTAGCGCTGGAAAAGAAGAAAAGTTCTTGCGTGCGAAATCTCGCACCTGTAAATACCTGAAAAAGTGTGTTTTGGGAATATTAAACTGGGATTCTAATTGAGTAAAGGATAGGAAACATCCATCCATAAAGAGGTCTTTAAATGTTAAAATGCCTTTTTCTTGCCATATTAGGAATGCTTGGTCATTTAAAGGCTGAGGAAATCTATGATTATTGGCAATTGGGGTAAGTACTGAAGCTCTCTGCCAGCCAAAGAATTTGCGGATCTGATTCCAAATTTGAATAGAGTTCCATACTACTGGGTGTA
>JAOVVA010000041.1:5172025-5185475 GCA_028565275.1 Leiocassis micropogon
CGGCAAGAAGTGACAGAGTGGTTTGATGAACATGAAAGTGAAGTTGAACATCTCCCATGGCCCGCACAGTCACCAGATCTAAATATTACAGATACGTTTAGATTTCATTCCCAAGACAAATTGATGCTGTATTGGCCATAAAAGGAGGCCCTACACCATACTAATGGATTATTGTGATTTAAAACCAGGTGCTTTAGTTTCATTGTCCAACCCCTGTATATCACAGTGATATATTTCTTAATTTGTTTTCAGCAAAAGTGTCTCACCTAGGTGAAAAAGTGATTTTTTAGATATATAATTAATGCTTCTTCTCTCCTGATCCGTGCTTCATTTTTTTTGTAAATATATGAATACACATTTATATTTTTATCAGATAAAAAGAAACGCATTTGCTAAATACAATTTCATGAACTTTTTTTGTAGTGTTCTTAATTTTTTTAATTTTTTATTTTTATTTCAATGATCTTAATTGTTATTCAATGAAACTTTGGCAATTTAGATCTCACATGAAAAAGCAAAAACCTGAAAAAAAAATTTATCCCAAAATGCAAAAATTTTGGGGGGGGGGGGATCCTTAATGCTGCAAGAATTTTTAAGGTCATATGCTTCTAGATGCTTATGCCAATTTGAGTATGAACACCCATAAAAAATATGAATAGTTTGCATTTTAAATTATTACTGTTTGAAGAGAGACAGTACTGTATAAAGCTGAAACATAGCCATTTTTGGCCCACATATAAAATCATCTCTCCAAGTTACTCGCAATCCAAGGTTCCACTGTACTGTGTTTTTGCTGTTTGTGTCAATTTGTTCAAGAAATGCAGTCAGTAAAGGTTATAAATAAACCGCGAGACGTTATGAAATCAGTAGAATTGTTCGATAGGATGAAAATTACTTTCAGTAACAAAAAAACTCGTTTAAAATGATCTCGTTCTGTCACATGTGCAACTCAGACACGCCACCATTTTGGGAACGATGTCATAAGTACATAAGTTCACAGACTGTCACATGACTACACCAGGACGTTCATTAGATGTTACTTAGGCACTTAATGAGTTAAAGTCAAGCTGAATGAGGAGCCTTTTGCTCAGCATTTAAAGGGTTTGTTACACCTGTGTCACTGTGGGTTCTTATGGCCTGCAAGGTGGCGAAGAAAAGCAAGAAAGCAGCGCTGACGCAGGAGGTTCATAATAGTTTCAATGCGTTTCATATAGAGATTTGTGTTACCTGTTGAACCGTGGGTCTGCATAGGCATCTGGGATATTCAATACCTCTCCTGTTCGTGCCACCTGACCTGCTATGCCCTTCTCGATAGAAAACCTAAGTGAAGACAGACGGAGTTCAGTTTAAGTATGCTTCATTTCTATAATGAAACACAGAACATTCAGACAAAGCAGCTCTACAGAGGTCTTGGCTCAGACCCCAAACATATTGCAATGCTTTTGAACGTTACAGTACTTAATTGCACATCACAGGGGAGGCACTTTTGCTTTGTAAGGCATGTTGTATGATCTCTAGAGCAACCATTAGTGAATCGAAATCTTTTATGAGTGCACAGATGTAGGCCATTCTAGGTTACTGTTTCGCTTAAGCCAGCTGCATTTCAGAGGAGAAAACCGACGGCTGCCCAATGCTCTCATTGCATAGACGAGAGTATGACATGGATGTCCATGGTACTTTGTTGAGGCCCTAGTGTCAGGGTAGTGTCAGGAAAGGGCAGGGGACAGTGTTCTATTACAAAATATGACACGCCCACAATTTGCGGTACATTAATAGCAAGAAAGGCATCAATACTGATACCGGACCTGAGTGCGGTCATTAAAACTGGCGCAAAGTGTTGCGAATTCGTGCTCAAAAACATTCACGAGACTGAGCGCTTCAGTTCTGCGAGCACTAAGACACACACTGGCTTATGCAGTTCTGAGCCAAACACTCAAGCGCGCCATGTTAAATATACAGTGCTACCTTGTCACAATCATACAAACACTCTGCCTTAAGAATGTTTGGCTGACGAACTAAAACTTGCCTCGACGAAGCATTATCGTTGCATGAGCGGCTGAACCGAGCCAAGCTGAACGTCGGTTGAGTTGCGCGTACAGTTTGTCCAGGAGCCATTCACAACGCGCTTGCATCAGTGGAAAGCCAAGCAAAGCGAAATCACCCTTTTTTTTTTTTCTTGTCATTTTGTGCAAGGTTTAGTAAGGACAGGGCATCATGGGTCCCAAGAATATTAGCCAGGCCGGTAGCAAGAAGTAAAGGCAGCCACTTTTTCGTTTTTAAAGCACCCAAGAGGAATCAGACATCAAGGATTAGTGAGGTTTAAACTCAATTAATTTTTATATTTTACTTCATGTACATGTCTTTTCTAAATGTTTTTATATTCTTTTTTTAAATGCAAAAAATATGATTATAGTGTTGGTAATATTGGATTGAATGCGTTTCACAATACAAATTTTCGCCTTGAAATACTCGCCTCCAGAACAGAGTAAATTTGTATGCCGATGTATCACTGTACTACAGTATTTAAACACCATACCATATTTAAAATTAAACTGTTCATGGCCATCACCAAAATCGACAGGGCTAAATAAAATGTTCCATCTCGCCCCTGATTGATTAATACGTGGGTAATTAGGGAAATAATTTCAGTATCAATATCAAGTTTAAAAAAAAAAACATGTACTCGTACTCTGTACTAGTAATCTCCAGTGAGAACAATGTTCATGATGCCAAATGCCAAAGGCTTACTGGTACTCACCTGATTTCTTTAGTTTTCTTAAACACCGGCTTCCCTTCGTTCTCCTCCCCGATATCAAAGAGGTCAGAGTATAGCTCTTTGTTATTGTGATCGACCTGGAAGAGTGCGCATCTGTCTGCGTTCACCAGGTTTTTTGCATATATCTGGAACACAAATCAGCACAGCTACATTTCCTGTTCGACAGTTTAAAACGTCCAACAAAGTTCAACAGTATGACTAATGCCTACTGAGAATACGCCGCATTCCCAGTCATTATAAATACATTTCTAACATTTGTGTTAATATCTGGGCAGGGATCTTGGACGGTCACATGGGAAGTATTTCCCACTCTCTCAATGTTTTTCCTTTGGCTACTTAACAGGCATGTTTGTGTATGAGAGCAGCACCAATGGGGAAACTGCAGATAAAGTAGGAACCACAAAAGAACTAGAGGATGAGGCAGGAGAAGTGTGACCTGATCAGACAGAGAACAAAAGAGCAAAAAAAAAAATGGCAAGAGCATGAAAAAAAAAAAAAACATGAACAGAAAAAAAAAAAGAAGAGTAAAGGAAACAAAAAAAGCCCAAGGGGAATGGCATAAGCCGTTTCTAGAAGGGGACTTTCACTGAACCCGACAAACAAATAAGAGGAGTTCTTTCATCGCTCATATTTCTTCACTAGTGATGTTAACACGCATGAGCAACAAAAGCCCAGCACTTCTTCTCCTCATGACCAGGCGTGTGACCCTGCTGAGAAAAGCAAAAACATACTCACCATAATATGTTCAAGTAGAGAATCTATTGCCACAATGTTGTCGAAGTACGTTCTGTGGAGAGGAGGAAGGGGGGTGAGGGGCAGTGTAAAAAGAGCATGATTGATGTCAATGCAAAGCTTTTAAAAAGGCAAATCACACACACACACACACACACACACACACATATAGTATTGTGCGTGTATGCAGATGGATTGATGGATGAAATAACTATGAAATATGAATTGAAATATGTCCTATGAAATAGCACGTATGGCATTAGATATTTAAGTAACAGCAGTCAGTTGTTATTTTAAGACATGAAGTTTTTGGAATAGTTCTTGCAAGAACAATATTGTCAAATGCATTTGCAAAACCCATCAAGCACCATGATGAGTTACCAGCCTCAGAAATCCCCAACTAACAGCACCTCCGATTAGAGCCGTTAGGAAGGTTTTACAGAGCACGAGTAGCTGAAACATTACTGAATATTCCAGATACCATCAGCATTGTTTTATAATGTAGGAAGAAAGAAATATCAAGAAAGACCATGGAATTAGAAGGTGTGCTCTAACTTTTGACTGGTTGTGTGTGTGTGTGCGTGTGTGTGTGTGGGCTTTGGCCTCTGTACGCCACATTGAATTTGAACTGAAACACTTAAGATGTGAGTGAAGTCGAGACTTTCATGTTCGTTTCAAGGGCTAGAATTAACCATTTTCATACACACGCCCCCATTTTTTAAGGGCTCATAAGTAATGGAACAAATGGCTGACAAGCCGCTGCATGGCCGCGTGTGGCCTGTTCCTGCGTCACTCCATGACAAACCAAGCGGATAAAAGGCCTGAAGGTGGTTCTCAGTGTTACATTGGCATTAGGGTAAGGTTTCTTGTAAATTTCATTAAGTAGTCTTTAGGAATAATCGTCCATGCTTCTTGAAGGACATTCCAAAGCTCTTCTTTGGCCATTGGTCTTCCTTTTGTCCTGTTCTCTGTCTGATCTATATTCAGACACTGCTTTAATAGTGTTGAGAGTGATGGGGGCATTGTTTTTTTTGTTTTTTTTATTGACACACGATATGACTACAAATGGAGCCGATGCCAATCGGACAGACACTTTTCAGACAATATTCCATGGCGGATCAGAATCTGCAGGTATTTTTTTTTTTTTTTACTGTAACAGGGGGCTGACAAGTGGCCCCAACCCATCACAGATATTTTTTTTGATAAATGGCTATAGAGTCTCACTGTTGTAGCTCTCTCCTGCCCTCTTCCATACACACTGATTAATAGATTCGAAGCAATTTTGGATTTGTTTCATTTTGACCTGTTGTGACTGATTTTCAGTGCAGTTCTTGTGTAACTTGGGATACGCCATCCTTTTCTCCATGTTTCACTTCGGCTGCGGCAAACAGTAGATGGATGAACTGCAGGACCGGATGCATCTCTCAGGTATTGAATCTGGTCTTTGTTGGATTTCTTTTCTATTCTATTTCTTAAGGATGTGACTGAGATACTGTTCTTCAGCAGCAGGTTGTTGTTTTTTCTTGCTTTGTCCTTTACTTGACCCCGTTTGCTCAAATTTTACAAGGACAGCCCCATACACCATGCTGACATTGCAACTGCCAAGTTTGGACTAGTAGCTCTTTGGGAATCACTTTCTTGTTGGTGCAAAAATACTATTTTATTCCCATCAAACTGTCTTATCTTTGCCATATTGAGTGCATTAAATGAAAGAAATGCAAACAAATGCTTTACTGTTACAGGATGCAAAGTGCCAAAAGATACGCTTTAATTCTGTCGTGTCCAATTCCTCCCCGTCACTAGGGGGCTCCCACATTAATGCTACTACTACCACTCAGTCGGGAGGGCCGAAGACTATCGCATGTCTCCTCCGAACCACGTGACGCCAGCCGACCGCATCTTTTCGAACTGCTCGCTCATGCACTGTTGTGGGCGGAGTAGCACACTCGGAGGACAGCGCTATCCGCTCCTTCCGCTTGCGTGAGCTCACAGACGCCCCTGATTGGCTGTAGAGCCGTGATTAATGTGAAAGTACCTCTCGTCCCTCCCCTCTGAGAGAGCTCGGCCAATCAGCTCTCTCGAGACCTCGGGCTGTATCTTAAACTGAATAGAAATCAAATCAACAAAAACACTGACATATTAATGTCTTGCAGTTGAATAAAAATGCCGTCTAATATTTTTTATATTCTATCTTCAACCTTATTGAACCCAACACGTTTTTATTAAAGATTAGAAACATTCTCTCTAATGTTATACACATCCTCCCATGTACTCACTTACTTTGACACATCTAGAAGGAAGTCGTTGAGCTCCGTCTGCTTCGCTAAACCTCTGCAGACCTGGAATGAAAAGAAAAACAAATGTATTAAAAACATCAGGCAGATCTGTCTTCTCCCCTTCATTAAAGTCCACGTGTTTTTTGGTGAGACAAACAAGTCTTCCTTCAGATCTATACTGCTCAAAAAAACAGTTCCCTAAGACATGACTAATACCATCTTTAAGCTCTTATAGTTGCCAACAAAAAAAAAAAAGAAAAAAAAAGAAAAATCAAGCCAGCCCCAGCAGGCCCTAAGGTACCACGGGACAACATCGCCCCGAGTGTTACTGCTCATGATTAAACAGGTTGCGACTTCATAATTGTCTCCCCTGAGGTGCATGTGTGCGTTGATTCAATGGCCAGGTTACGTATATAGGACCTCTGAGGCTGTTCAGTGCAGATGCCCAGGGGCTTTGCATTTAAACGTGTGTGGAGACAGAAAAACACGGCACAGGACGAGAGTTTCAACTCACCTGCACTTGGTGAATAGCTACAGAAGCCCAAGCCAAATTTGCAGTGGCAACCTCAAGAAAGAGAGAGAGAGAGGAAAAAAAATAGATTTACAAATTCTATTACATTTTTAATGTAAATTTTAATTCCTCACCAGTGGCGCGATATCTATTATTTTATTATTATGGAGCATTATGCATGAAATAAAACACAACAAGGAGTGCTGTTTCAGGTAAATAATCAATGCCAGGCTATTGTTTGTTGGTGTTTTATTATAACAGCATGCCCAAAAATCTTGATTTCTTTTAGGTTTTATACCTTAGAGATTTTCCAACAATTACAATTTAAATTTATTAAATTAACAACACGCTAATTTTTGTTAACCTTTTATAGTTATATGTAAATTTAAGTTCCTCCTTGTTATCACTTGAGTTAGAAACAGTAGTTACGTCACTACCCGACTTATTCTTCCTTTTTTGGCTTGTCATGTTGCCAAGAAAAACGGAATTCACAGGAAGCCCTCCGTCGTGAAAACTCAGGAGACATCATCTTTTTTGCTCCAGTTTTTCAACCTGTTCATTATTAGCCTTAATCTAAGTGGAACATACAAGTCTCCTTGAATTACTTTAGACACCATAACATATGAGAACAAGTGTATTAACGTAAACCTATCATTTAAATAACTGTAAAGATTGTTAGAATTCTCTTCATCTCTCACTAAAGTGCATCTTTTCCCTTCATAGCATAGATTATTCGGAATCTATGCTTTTCCACTGCTTTACAAAGTCAGTCAATGTGAAAATAACTGAAAGTATCACGTCTTTGGCAGATGTATATCCTTAAGATTAGACTAGTGCAGCCTTATGTCGTGTATGTACTGTAGTGCTCCACGTTCCACCCCATGACATCACACGCTTAAAACCCATGCCACGCTTCACATGGACAAAAAAAACAACAACAATGGCTAGTTTCCAACATCACCCTACTTCGACCATGAAGGTTTGTCAGTCTGAAAAGAGCGATAGTGGGTGGTGTAATGTCCACACACCTCCTGGTGGCTGAGGTTGAAAGGCTCTCGGCCCAGGTGGCGGTGCAGCTCCAGCACAGCGATCAGGTCTCCGATGGCCGTTAGGATGGGGAGACACAGAACAGAGTGAACATGGATCCCTGAGTCCTGCCCTGTGCCATGGGGGAACCGCTCATCCTGTGCACACACACACACACACACACAATTCAACAATGCAAAAGTGTTTTCCTGTTAAACTAGTGTTCCTGCATTCCAGTTCTAGGATTCCCCTCAATTGTGCAGTTCTGTACTGTACCTGCTCTACCACGAATGATTTGCGTCATTGCCTAATTACCTTAATTATCTGTAATCGGAGATGCGTTAAGCGTGCATAATGAGGAGTTAATACCACAATTGCTCATTCAGGCCGCCAGACATTCCTACAGACTTACATAGTACTCAGACAGGTATTCGACATCTCTGGGAAAAAGAAGAAAAAAAAAAAAAAAGTATCATGTTCTGTGAGGTTCTTACCATGAACTCAAGTTGACTTTTATGATTGTTAATAAAGTGCTAAACTGTGTCCACCAGCACTGTCTGACATTGTTGTTGTGACTACAATATTTAATCCAATATCATGATCAGAGCTGGAAACAGCTCTGATCATGACAGCTCTTTCAATTGTGCTCCACATTAATTCAATTATTGTATAATAAATAGTCTGTGAATAGTCTATACTAGTCTATACTATAGTGAATAGTCTGTATCCGTCATCCCTACGATGGCACCGATTTAGATTAGTCAGCTTGCCCATTAAACTGTTCTCATTAAAGAAATTAAAGTAAGTAAATGAAACGTATGCAAGTTCTGAAAATTAAAATGACTTAATAGAATAATGCATGGACATATGAACTTAATTTTATTCATCACCATCATATTTAGTTGTGTATGACCGTATGGTCATCCCCACGCACCCCGACCATCCCCAACAGTAATGTCTGCCCTAGAAAGAATAACCACACTCATTCTGTAATCTCTAACCCTGTTAAAGACGACGCAGTCAACCGCTCCCTGTACAACATTACATGGACTTCTGTCTTTAACCCTTTAACCTTCTGCTCAACCTTTTGGTAGAGCATATTCTGAGCCTCTATATCATATTGATAAATGTGTTGAACTTCAGCCGATTGAGCCCTTACTACAGTACCACTTAGGTAAGGTATGCTCTGCTGCCAAAAATCCACTAGATGTTGCTGTATCTTTAAATATTATTTTATTTTATAAATAGTATATTTTTCTGTATTTGTGAATATACTCATATTTTTATAGAACTGACATTTCAATCATTTGTAAGCGGCATATACAGGTGTCTGCTAAAAAAAAAACAAAAAAAAACATCGATTTTTGTTTTGGACCCAAAGAAATAGTTTTACAGTGCTTTTTCTTATTTAGAATGCTGTGTCGTTAAATAGTATGTCGTTTCATGACTTAAAAATACCATGAGAAACATAGAGGATCTAATGCCCAAATTACTCATGCTGTTGCACTACCACATCAAAATTAGAATTTTATTTGACTTACTTTTTTTGGTATTTGTAGATATATAGACTAGTTGTAGATACTGTACTTTACTAGAAGTAACATCTAAACCATTTGGAAGAGGCATACACTGAGGTATGTTTAAACTACATTAAAAAAAATAATAATAATAAAAAAAATAAAAAAAAATAATATATATATATATATAAACGTTTTTATTACAAGTAAAATGCAATCTGTCATCCACAGGCCATCACTGATCCAGCACAGAATTTTCCTCCATAGAATTATGTTGCTCTTTTGGATAATAATATAATATAATAATAATATAATAACTATAAATCAAATATATAAATCTGCAAAAGCTGTATGTTATATATGGCCTAGGGTATTTTTTTCAACCAAACCCATTCACATGAAGAACAAAATCAGACCTTAAATGGTTAAAATGACCGATCTTTGTAGAGTCATACAAAACCATTGACGGACATCTAATGATTAGCGACGGCGCTCATCACCTTCAAAAGAAATATCAAGAGCTTTCCAGTCAGCGTGATGCACAGTGACTCACCCCCATGATGTCTTCTACAAGTAGTGTCTTGCGTGTCTTGGCAACATGAGCAGCTATGGTGGTACCGAATGCAATGGGCCCGGAGGGGATGAGCCCAGGAAGCCCCTCCTTTGCCCCTGTTGGCGTGAATAAACACAGGGTCTGGTCCAGAGAAAAGGACGCCATTAAGCCAGCATGGTCATTCATGATGCGTTATGACTGAGCTAGCTTGATGACAATTCTACTAAACCTTAATGGTGCAAAATACTGGGAACTGAATTTGAGTAAACAACGCAAGATTACAAAGAAATTAAGTTTTCAGTCGTGATTTAAAATGCCTTAATAGAATAATTGAACGAAAATAGCTATCCCAACCCTCAAATATGCTTATCTGTTGTAGATAGGGTCATGATGATCACATAGCTACTCTGGTAATGGAGAAGAGACAAACTACTGTTTGCAAATTCATGTATTTGTTTGAACTTGATGCTCCTATAGATTAGAGAGGGCTTGGGTAAAGAGAGGTCTATTCAGTCCTGTTTCCTTCTGACCACACTATCAAAGAGCTTTAATAACCAAGAAGGACAGATAATAATATAAAGCAATTATTATTTAAAAAATGTTTTACTAGTGCCAGACAGATTTAATCCTTAAAGCCATGCATCACCAGATCCTTTTTGAAATTCTATATGTATATAACAAAATAAAAAAAATTGGAAACAAAGGGACACTTACATTGTTGCATTCTCCAAGGAAGTATAGTGCAAAACCATCAGCTTTTGTGGCTGTGAGGTGGGGGGAAAAACACAAAAAAACAACAATGATACTTCAGGTGGCTTTAACAATCCTATTAGTGAACAGTCTGTATTAGTGAACGTAAGAACGTAAGAAACACATTATGATCTGTGTTTCTCTCTCTCGAGTCATTTGTACGTGCATGTGTTTGTGTGTGTGTAGTGGCGAATGTTTCCAGCGAGTGGTGTTTGGGTTTATGTGCATGCATGTGTATGCACACAAGAGAGAAAGTGTGTACAGGTCTGTGTACGTGTGCGCGCAGGGGACAGGGTTGCATCCCTGAGCTCTGCAGTGCTGCAGTGTGCTGACGAGGCGTGGGTGGATGAAATGTGACAGCCTGTGCACCGAGTGAGTGAAAGGGAGAGGAGAGAGAGAAAGCGACGAGCAGCTGTGTCAGAAAGAGATGAAGAACATGCACTAGGGCAAGGCCTGCTAACCAGGGTCAACCCCAACAGCACCCAGCACTCTCCCAGTGCTGCACCATTAACCCATAAATCAACTGGACTATCTGGTCGTGTAGCGAGCGCTGAGGCCTTATGGAGACGTACTGCAGACAGGATTTGTCTGTTTAGCAAAATGACAGTAAAGGCCAAACTGCATGCAGACTGTACAATGTCACCCCGTGTCACATCACAGAAAAGATCAGAGTGTTGTCAAATGCAGGGCGGACTCTGTGGTGACAGCTATATAACAAGGCCAGGTTCAGCTTTTTAGTCTGAGCACCTACGGTTCCATTTTCATTAAATTCTAGGATGTTATTTTTTAATAATGTGAGTAGTGTGATCTCGAATTTGGCACTTTTGAGAATAAACATTTCGTTTCAAGGTTGGTTTGGTTATATCAACGTGTACGATTTTGCAAATTGCTACAACTCCACCAGTTTTGTCACAATAGATAAATCAGCCTGCTGTTGTGTTTGTGGCAAAGTAAATATGAAATTTAGTACAAATAATATATTAGTTGGGTTTTTAATAAAAAAAAAAAAAGAATAAATAAACGTTTAATAGCAAACTCATGGTTTTGACTGTGTATTTTTTTTTTAGTGAGTCACCAACAGCAAATTGGAACAAGGACAGAACTGTTAATATTTGCTCTACACAAAACTATCTTAATTACAAAGGAACAATGCAAAAATTAACGGTTACAAAGCAATATCAGCATCTGATATACACTGCTTGGACAAAAAAAAAAAAAAAAAAAACAACTAAGGAGATTTCAAATGACTTTAACTGGGTTAAAAACCCTTCAACACATCATCAAATCCTGGAAGGATAGTGCTGAACCATCACATTTGTGGACGAAATGTGGTCGGAAAAAAAGAAAACCACTTGTTAGTGAGACTCATCAGAAAACAGGATTCAATTTGCTAGGGAGCAAAATAGGTGAAAAAGTCATGTGGTCTGATGAGTCCAGGTTGACCCTAATCCAGAGTGATGGAGTAACAGCATTTCCACACACCATGAGGAGAGCTCACAGGATTGGGACTAAACAGCTGTTAAAAAAAAGAATGAAAAATTTATTCAATTTGCAAGGAGGATAAAGATTGGACTTTGAAACGTGTTCAGATTGACCCCATTCCAGATTGATATGTACGTCAGGGTAAGATGGGAAGCACATAAAGTGAAGCACCCATCATGTACAGTATAGTGGCCACTGTTCAAACCTCTGGATCTGGGGTGGGTCGGGACCCTATGACCTGGGGTGGGTCGGGACCCTATGACCTGGGGTGGGTCGGGACCCTATGACCTGGGGTGGGTCAGGTCTAGGCTCAGCAACATTAAAGTGGCAATAAAATGAAGTCAGCTGATGAATGGACTGAATTGACCAGGTTATCAAATTCATGGGAGTCCCTGATGATCCAGGTATATTCCAGGACTCAATTTGTGAAAAGTGTGAAAGTGGTTCTGGGAGCATGAAGAATCATTTTCACACCACATTGGGTGCTGTAATCAAAGATAAACCTGATTGAATGAAATGAAGTGGGTTCCACGGCAGTGTGTGTGTGTGTGTGTACAGTATGTCTGTATGTGTGCGCGAGTGTGTGGCCTGACCTGTTTTGATGATGTTGCACAATTCGTACAGCAGGATTTTGTTGTCTCCGCCCGTGTCCAGCCGCTGCTCCATGTAGCTGTTTAGCTCATAAACCACGCCCTGCATATTAGTGTCCTGGTACTGCTGGACACAACAGACATACACAGCATGCAACTACCCAAACACAAACGGCATATCGCGCAGAAAAAGTCCGTGACATAAAAACACACATGGAAACACGTTAGAACTCTCTAGGAGTCCTTTCAGTGAACTCCATCTGCCCCGGATACATGCAGGAATCCCGCAATCACCAATTGAGTTGGTCTGTGTGTTATGCAACAGCAGACGTGGTTTACTTCAGCTCCTTCTGTGAAGGGTTACAGTTAGAGACGAATAGCTTTCAGCCTCTCTCATCACACCCACAACTCTCTGTATTTGCTTGTCGCTGTCTTATGTCTTCCGTCCTGTCGGAGTGTCCCAAAATGTTTGGCACCGCTTCAGCTTCAAATCCCAGCGCACCGATACGTGCTGACTAATTAAGGCTTTTTGTTAAGACCTTTACATCACGGGTGGGTATACAGTAGAACTGTGACTGATTTGGCCATTTATATAAATAAATCCCAATAAATAAATAAAAATTATAATTCCATTAAAATTAGTTTTTTCCATCGCATCATAATTGTACACCTTAAAACAAGACGAAAATCTTAACTGACCACAAAACAGGTGCACCCCCAGACCTCTCACCCTGACAACCTGGTGCGATGCTAGTCGTCTCAGAGTGACTACAGTCATAAATAAGGCTCTGTACCAAGTAGTGTTGCTGTAATGACTGGAAATTGAGCCTAGTAAATCACAAATGCTGTGCTGTTCAGTTTTTAAAAAGACGCCTCCAGATATGCACATGCTCACAATCACACACACCCACACACACACCCCAACATGCAATCATAAGTAGAGTTAAGCAATACAAGAGTGAGAATAAAATACACTGTGGCTGCTCTGACATTTATGTGGGTTTTAGCCCTGGCTAAACTATAATGGGTTTTAAAAAAAATAAATAAATAAAAATAAAAAAAAGAGACAGACAGACATACTAAAAACAGTAGACATGCAACAAGTATTCAAAAAGAAGTCACCTCACTTACCCTGCTTACTTCTTTAGTCGACGGTTCATCTGTTCGGAGAAAACAAAAACATGTCCAACTCAACGAAAAGGTGCCATGTTAAATAATTGTATTTTATATATTCATT
>JAOVVA010000041.1:5193602-5208223 GCA_028565275.1 Leiocassis micropogon
CATCCCTCCCCTCTGAGAGAGCTCGGCCAATCAGCTCTCTAGACCTCCGGCTGCGAGAGGTTACAGCATCACCCGGGGATCGAACCAGCGATCTCCGGATGATAGGACGAGCACTTTACCACTGCGCCACTCGGAGGCCATTGTTTTTTTTATTTATTTATTTAAATAGCAGAAGGTTAAGGAACAGAAAGAAGACATTTTTTTTCCCTTTTTTCTTCCGAATCACATATGCGATTCAAAGTGCTTTCTTGTTTCTCCATTTTCATATTGCAATGAAATGCAAATAAATATGACATACATGATGAACCTACAGTACCAACAAGCCGCTTAATTCTCCTTTTGCCTGCAATAGAAATCAAAAGAGCACGTAGGCTTGTGGTGTTCTTCGTGAGGAATACAATTACTCTAATAGTTTACTGCATAAAGGACATGAAGATCCTGGATATGAATGTCGAATCTATACAAATAGATCTAGAAATCTAAAAAAAAAAAGTACCCATTAACATTTTTTCATAGGTTTGGAGAGAAAACCATTTCAATTTAGAGAAAATGTGCATGAGCGAGAGTGTTACTGTAGTGAACATCAGCATGGCTGTGATTACCTGTGTACTGATCATCACTATGACCGCATGATTGTGAATGCGATATTGCTATTATACATCAGATCTATAAACATGAAATTCATACACAGTAACTCACATTTCAAACACAATATGGCCAAGTATTTCCGTTTATCTCTGCACAAAAGCCAAAGCAGGATGGAGAGCTTTGTGTTGCCATGGTGACCACCAGGAATGTAGTAAGTTTCAAGGTAACTAAGTAGAACTGCATTTTATACAGCGAACACAAACCATTGCAGACCATTTACTGGTTCATAGTAAACCTAAATGCATTTTCAGGGAACTGTTGATGCAACGAGGTTGTAGGTAAGTTTATGACTCTTCCATGCAGATCAGACAACACTACAGAGTGAAACAGTGCAGCATCACTTCCTGTAGGTCCTTAAAGATATTTTTATAATAAATAATAATAAATTTGTTACATTTTATTCGATTTGATATCCATCTCAATTCCGTGTTTCGTTATCTTGCCTTGGCTTCCCCAATTCCCCTTAATTCCCACATCTTAATGACATTTTGGACAGTGGAAATTGTGAGCTGGAAGCTCTTTGACATCTATTCATAGCCTTCTTCTGCTTCATAGTTATCAATTAGATTCATTTTCAGATCCTCCATCAACTGCTTAGGAGACCTAGATGTGCATCATATTTATTTCCACAATGTTTATGCTTCTCTCTTTCCAGTCACACATGCAGATATTACTGACTTTTGTTGGAGAGACTTCTTTCACACCTCTAGATTTGGAGGTCTGACGATTTTGATTTACTTTTATCCAATTTTTAGTCTTTGAGAGATCCTTTTCAGCTCTAAGGAAGGAGTAAATATGACTGCTAGATGCCAACCGGTATGATATATGATGCCAGTTTCCAACAGTTTAATAACACCAAATGATTTAAAAAATTGCTTAACTTTGACATTTAAGGCTGCAGTTATTAAAAAAACAACAACCAAAAAAAAAAAAAAAAACCCACAAGGTTCATATATGTATAATTTTTTTAAAAGTCTGACAGATGTAAATTTATTTCATCATCACTACGTTCATAAACCATATAAATAATGTATAATTGCAAGTAAAAACTATAAGCCAACAAGGACATTTAACATTTAGTAGCAGCTAAAATTAGCTAGTGTTTAGCACATTTTTAGCTTGCGATTAGCACTATGCAAACATTATACATCTCGTACTCATGTTAGTTCAATTAGCACTGTGTAGCTTTATACGCTGTCCTGGGCAAAGAAGAAGAAGAAGAAAAAGAAAAAGAAAAAAACACCATTTCAGAAGAGTCAAATAATTGGGCTCCATCAAGCAAAAGAAACAACTAAGAGACTTGAAACGACTGGAACGGGGTTAAGAATCTTTCGACACATTATCAAAACCTGGATAATGTGGATAGAACAATGAACTTTGTGGAAAAATCATTATGTGATCACTATGTGATCTGATGAATCCAGATTGAGCCTATTCCAGTGAACGAAGGGAATCGTGCATCATGCATAGTGTCCGGTGTACAAGCCTCTCAGAGTTACAGTATGATCTGGGGTTGCTTCAGTTGATCAGGTCTAGACTCAGCAATGTTGTGACAAAAAAAAATAAAAATACTGAATGACCAGATTATCACTTCAGTGGAGTTATCCTTCCCTGGTGGCGCACATTTATTCCAGGACTCAAATTGTGAAAGAGTGGTTCTGGGAGCATGAGGAATCATTTTCACACATCAACTGGCCACTACATTGTGTGCTGTAATCAAAATGAAGATGACTATATCATGATGCTTTTGTGTGGCAGTTCATGCATCACCCTGACTCCTTTTTTTTAAACTTCTTTTTTGATTTACAGTGGAACCTTAGCATACAAATGGCCTCTCTGACAAATTCTCGTCTTAAAAAGAAAAATTTTGGAAGACATTTCTGCATATAAAAGCATTTTCGGCATTGCAAATGAACAAACTGAATGCCGGCTAAGTGGCGCGTACGCCCGGGAGCCGGTTAAAACTTTTTTGCATATTGGAAAGCCAAGTTAAAGACAGTTTTACGATTACGACAAATTTTATGGTCATTTTTCAGTCAGTGAAAGCTGTTTTGAAAGAGTCAGCCCATGATACCAACGTTGATTTCGGCATTCGTTCAAAAGGATATTTATTAAATCGGGAGACTTCCAGAATCACATTACCTTGTTTCTCACCTAGGTATTTTAGTACAATCATATTGGCAGGTCCCTGGTGGTTCCCATCCGTAATGTCGAATATAAGCACTTTTCATAATTTTGGATTGCATGAAAAACACTCTGGATGTATTATCTAATGAATGTTAAGGTCGATTTTCTAGTACAACAAAGCTAGTTTCTAATATCTGAAGTTTAATACTCCAGGTCATGAAATATTGCATCAATCTAATGCAAACCAGGCAGGGGACAATATTTGGTTATTACTGCATATATGGCACAAGGGTCTATCCAAGTAGGAATAGGTACTCTCTAAGCAAAGACAAAAAAAATTCAATGGGAACACTGTAAAAAAAAAACAACAAAAAAAAACCGCATCAACAATGTAGCATCATTAAACTGTTTAAACATAAACCTGTGATTTGAATTACAGCTGAAACGATTGTTAGAGCTATTGTTATAGGAAATAAATCCATGGCTTCAGATTCAAGAATTCAACAGTGGTATCTTATATTCACATTTTAATGGCAACCAATTTGTCCGTATGTCGTAAGGGAAGCCTAGTATAAACACACATGGAGGGATGGCGTCTTGGAGCTGACATCTTACTGCTTTATTATTAACTAAGCCAAAGAGTTAATGCCTTGACCAGAGCGAAATATCTAGACTGCAGACTCATCGTTTGCAACAAGGGCAACATGCTTCCTTATATAACAGCGTCATAAAATAAATTAATCTCACTATAGTGCTCAAAATAATAAATTACAAAATAAATAAATCAGGCTACATCCCTCTTATATGCACACACACTATGTAGGAAAGCATTACGGCTGTTCAAAATACATCCTCCAGCTCCTCTGCTGCTCTCATGCAGAAAACATTTCCAAAATGCGACACATTGGCCCCCCCTTCCCTCCACCTCCACTCCTCCCCGGCCTCCTGCATGCCCCTGGAGGTTGGCTATGACGTCAGAGTCTGAGCTTAGGCTGGCCGCCAGCGCCTTGGGCCCTTGATGGCTGTGGTGGGTCTGGTAAAGTGGGCACAGTGTGGGCAGCACATAGCAGTGCCAGGCCTGTAATGACCTGCGTGTATTCGGCAGACCGTTTCGCACAGACTTTCACTAGTGCTCTTCCTCTACAGCCCCAAACTACCGCTTGCATTTGCTCATCCAGTTACTTACACAGACACAGACAATGAAAAGAAACTAGTGCTTCGGCAAGGCCAAATCTGTACGTTTCCCGTGTAGTTTCTAGGAGGTCGTATTTATTCGGGGAGGAAGATGTACAATATAATTCAACGACAAGTTTGGCATTTCATTTTACTGAACCATGCAAGTGTATATGTTCCAAGTTCAACGGATGTGGTGAGGTCACTGGTGCTCCCTGCCAGGACCGGTTCTCTGCCAGTCTGATTCCATTCGAAAACCATGCACTGAAGCCAAACTACACAAGCTGCACCATGTAGAAAATGACAACACATTTTTTTTTAGAGCCACAATGAACAGAGCGTAATAAAATTTTACTTGAAAACCAAAGAAGATGCAAGACTTACAAAAGCAAACACTACCCTCCTAGAGGCTATACTTAAATTTACAAGTACTGAAAATCAGTTTATAAAACCACATTTACTGTCTCTTTTACGAGGTGGTTGGAAAACTCCTCCAAAAAGCCAGCACAGATCATGGCACAAACAGCAAGTGGGCACAGGAGGAGATTGTTGATGATAGCAAAGCTCATGTTGCTTGTGCAGGACAGCATACCTGTAGGAGGGCTGCTACTCTTGCGCTTCAGCCATCTGTCCACCGTCTCCGCGCTCACGCTCTCCAGCACAAACTCGTCCAGCATCTGCGGGTGCAGGGAAAGGTACGCCTTCACTTTCTCATCCGTCAGACCTGCAAGACAGCAACCGGCATCAGTCCCCGTGTTTTGCTGGTACAAATATCGGAGCAGTGGGAAACACGTTTTTTTTACAGTCATTTTGAAGAAGTGACTATTTGCGTGAACACTATTAACAGTGAATGAAACTTTTGGCACTCGTTAACATGAGGCTGCGCTAATTGGCAAAGAAATCACTTCCTCGGCTAGAGGAGAAAATCTGTCCTCAGCATATTACCCATGCCTCCCATATAAGGACATGAAATAATGACTTTTGCTTAGAACACTACGTTCAATAATGAGCCTGTTATTTTTTAATTATTCGTTCCCAAATAAAAGAATAATTTTCTTTTTCATATAAATGAAGACTGAAATCGCAAACACGAGACAAAAAAAAAAAACTTTGCATTTTGTAGAGACAATTCCTAGAGAAATTCTGAAGTAGGGTTGCGCAGATGCATTGGTTTTCCTGGACAACAAGGTGATAACGGCTCTCACGGAGAGAAACGAGTGGCTTACTGTATATCACAGTTTAACTTTCCATCCGCTTACATTGAAAAGCCGTACCCCCGTTTTTGAGGCTTGTATCTTGTGAAACCTTAGTCCTAGAGTTTAGCAGTTTGGGTTTTTGAGAGAAGAGGATTCATTAGTGGGATTTCGAGTTTGGTGCATGTACTAAAAAAAAAAAAAAAAAAAAAAAAACTGTGGTCAAAAGAGTAAGTTATAAAAAGCTTTGCGCGTTTTGTGAAAATCGGCCAGAGTGCAAAATGAATGGATTCTTATGGAAAAATACAGTTTTTGTCAGGTCCTCACAGACCTTAATAACTCCCAAACGGTTTGACCAATCTTCTTTTTTTTTTTCTTTCTTTGCAGCAGTCAGGAGACCCGGCTCTCTAGTTTGGTACAACTTAAGGGAATATGTGCAAAACTGACAGAGAAATTGTGTATTTTTTTGCAGATTCACTGTCCGTTCAGTGTAGAATCCCAATTATGTTTAATGGAAAGAATTTGGTGCGAGATATAAAAGGGGACACGTTTAGTTTTCTGTCCGGACATAATACAAGTTAGCTACAGTGAGTGTTATGGGAGGACGGGGTTCAACGTGGGTCACAAACGAATCCTTGCAACTCAAAAATGGTGTGTCAAGCTGTTGACTTGATCCCATAGCACTCTGGAGACGCAGCTGAACGCTTTGACTTAATTTGCAAGAGATACCTGCAAAACTAAGGGAGATACTGTATGGCCACTTAGTCTTCAATCGGAAAAACTGTGATTTTGGGAAAACTGTTGGTCAAATTCCTTAGAAAAGAACAGCACCCCATTCCCAGGGGGAGGGGGGGAAAAATAAAAATGCAATAATAGTAAATAATAAAAAAATCATACTAAAATTTGTATATTAATAAAGTTTTTATGGGAATACGCAGTTGGACTAAATATCTAAATGTTAACTTTTACCATGGATTTGGTCGTGCTAGCTCAACATAAGCTAGCAAACAACCTTAAAAAATTTAACACATTTAAAAGTTTATTAGAGTTTTGGCTTTGTAAAATTCAGGACATTTTAAACACACCATGTACAGTATTTTCCACAGGATTGTTCATATTTTCAATCCTGTCCAGACATCCACATGTTCTAGAGCATGGATATTAAAAGAATGCAAATATCCGATTAGTATATTAGTATTGTCTATATCGATATGGTATCGAAAATGGAAAATGGTGCATTCTTAAATTACTCCATGGGACTCGCTGTTTATTGTATTGCTTCATCTCTAGGGAAAGACAGGCGGTCCCCGACAGAGCTGAGGGAAGAAGACGCCCAACTTGATTGTGTTTAATAGGCAATTAAGTCCTTGTGTGTTTGCTAAGTGCTGCCGTTTATTGTCTTTGTTGTCAGCGCAGGCAGCCATTTGCCGAGCTAGCATGGGGTTTTAATGCACTCCGTGGCGTCTGAGAGCCAACGCTGACGTACATCCTCGGATGTGGCCTAGCCTCTGCAGGAGCCATCCTTTAATGTTAACGTTGTAATGTCGGGCATGTATTGGAGTATTATGTCTGGATTGTATTTCTCGGTGTCTTTTTATTAGGGATCGTTTGGCCAGGCTAAACAAGTCATCTGACATGTCGATTATGTGCATGAAAACGAAACTAGTGTACATGAGTGAATTGTGTAATGATTACAATGAGGAAGGACAAAAGCAGGTCATAGGAAAGGACAAGGAACTGTAAGAATATTAGCTATTGGCTTAATGTTTATGTTAGAAAAAAAGTCAATGAAAAGATAAAGCAAGCTAGAGGAACTACAATATACTGTATCCCAATAACAGATGTCCATAATATTAATATATGAATACGACAATTATTACCTTTTTGCTGTCATTAGTTGATTTATGTGATACATGCTGTATATAACTAAAAAAATTGAAGAACACAATGTGTGCTGTTACAGGAAATAAGAGGTAATACCGATACTCTGAAGTAGATTTTGTTCCAAGAGTGATTTATTCCACTTAGCAAATTGTCAATTTATACAAGTTTATATTGATTAAACTACAGTTATACCCTTCATCCACTCAGTTATTCTTAACGTTATCAGACATGTTAGTTCCTGCTATCATTTAACGTTATAGAAAGCTATAAGCCAAAAATAAAAAATAAAAAAGTCTATTTATCAGTTCATTAAAGAACAAAAAAAAAAGCCTAACGTATTAACGTACTGGAGTCTAAAGATGTTGAATGGAACATTGATGAATGATAAATAGACAGATCAATGTGCACTGAAAGCCCAGTATGACAGAGCAACCAGAGTCCTTTCACATTCATTTACACCCTGGCAACATGCAAATACAAGAAATTACACAGGACCATCAAAGTTCAAAATGTCCACGTGTTTAACGTGGTTTCTAAAAATCTGGAAATATTATAAAAATGCTATGGAAATTTTGAAATGCTTATTGTTTATAGACTTACGTACAATGAACACGTATGTCAAGACCTGAAGCCTAACAGAAACATGAAATTCGGACCTTGGTTAAAAAATGAAAAAAACTTATCAAACGGACCTACTTACATTTTAATTCAGTACCCCTGACATAAAGAAACAAAGTTACAAAGTCTACTTCATCAACAGCGATGAATTGTTATTTGTATCGCGTATTATTTTAATATAATGAAGTACATGTATGTTTACATGCCATCCTATGCAGTATGTACTGTAGGATGTAAATTTTTATATACAGTATTGTATATATTTCTCTATATATTGTATTTCTATATATTGTTCTATGTATAGTTATGTATACGTATATTTCCCTACTGAACGTGTAAGCTTGAAGACACAAACACAGAAATGATTACAGATAGCAACACGTCTTTTGTCTGGACTTCAGTGGGGGAGCAAATGGCTATAGACTGTTTCGGTGCACGACAACAAAAGCCGAACAGCCGAGGAGGGCAGAGGCTCTATGCTTTGAACACTAAAGTCGAACCAGATGCACGAGTCATCCTGCCTCACAGCCTTAACAGCAAATCTTGGAAAAATAAGCAAAGTAGTGTCATTTTGATAGCCTGCAGCCAGCTATAAGCTGTGTGTGTGTGTGTGTCTTTGTTTTTGGTCCTTGCACAGAGGCTGTGTGTTCATTAGGTTCTTTCACAGACGCCCAGGTCTTCACAAAACAGTGTGTGTGTGTGTGTGTGTGTGTGTGTGTGCACTTAGCAAAGAGTTGGGGGGGGGGGGGGGGGGGGGGGGGGGGGGGGGGGGGGGGGGCGTCGACTGACGTTGTCCAGACACGAGACAGTGCTCTTGAGCTGCGTACAGCCTCACGAGACTCCTCGAGCCGGTGCTGACGCACATGGACAGAGTGCGCTGCTTAATAAATCGACAACTGGAGGGGATGCAGAGACACACAACGGCTAAAGCAAGAGCAGGGCGAGGGAGCGTCTCGCCTCGTCCGTCTTCATTTTCACCGTGAAGCAAAAAAGACTTCCTGAGCCTCCGAATATATGAAGAGTGTTTAGTTTTAAGCGGCTGAAAATGATACCAAAATAATAATTTTTACAAAAAGATCCTTATTAATTGGTTTTACGTCAAACCGACTAACGCTCGGCCAGAGACATGCTCTCACTCCCTGACAGCAAGCACACACTTACGCCAAGAAACCTAAGGCCAAGACTTAGTTTTTGGAGGGTTTTTTTGCCTTTTTTTTAGGCTTTAGTCAGGTTTTTGATTTAACATCCTGCTGCTTACTTGTTTACACCTCAACCATTTGCTTCTTACAAGCCGATAACCAACCTCTGCCTCTTTAAAGCCATATAATGAAAACTAGGGCACCTAGCTTCTGACCTTCCCCCGCGTTAGCCCAGTGTCCTTCATAGTTCAGGCAACGTGCTTTCTTTTTTAGTATTTTGGTAAAAATGCTATCTAAGGCAATCCTCAAGGGCAAATTAGTCTACGTCATCCGAGCTCATCGGTGTGGTGATCTCTTGGACGAGCTACCACAGTCATTTGGTCACTTTTCTACCATAAATTGTCATCCTTTCCCAACAAACACAGAAAAACACCTTAAAAAGTGCCAGAGCTGCTAAAAAAAAAAAAAAAAAAAAAAAAAAAAAAAAAAAGACTTTATTTCCTGTCGAAAAACAATTAAAACAACTTCATTTTTGGATCTGCTACATTTCAAAAAGTTTACTGGACATGCTGTAAGACTGCTTACAGAAGCTGGAACACAGTGCTGCTGCTGGTCAAAATAGAGTCTTCTACAGTGCACACCTTTTTATTACACCACCTGGCCAAATTTTTTTATTAAATTTCTTTTTTGATCTGCATCAAGCAAAGAAAACAACTAAGGAGATTTGAAATGACATTTCTTCCACGAAGTTGGCTTTGAAGTAGACGGAAGAAATGTGGTCGGGGGAAAAAAAAAAAGTGTTTAAAATCACTTAAACAGTAAAGTTGCATGGTAAAAAAAAATAAAATCAACAGTAAAAACCAGAGATACTCTATGTTTAATAGTGAAAGGAACATTTTCTTAAACACACACACACACACACAATGTGATAAAATCTCACAGGACTGGGACTAAACAGCTGTGTGGCCATAAGAAAACCACTTGTTAGTGAGACTAATCAGACAAAATCTTTGAAATTGCTAGACAGCATAAAGATTGGACTTTAAAGCAATGCAAAAAGGTCATGTGGTCTGATGAGAGGACATTGACCCTATTCCAGTGCGATGGGAGCAGCAAGGTAAGAAATGCACAGTGGCCACTGTACACACCTCTGGAGGCAGTGTAATGATCTGGGGTTGCTTCAGTTCGTCAGGTCTACACTCACATCATGTGGCAATAAAAAAAAAAAAAAAAAAAAAGGTCAGCTGATGACCTGAATGATCAGATTATTACATGCATGGGTTTTTCTTTCCTGACGTCCAAGGGCATATTCCAGGACTCAAACTGTGTGCTGTAATCAAAGCTAAAGTTGAATTTAATCTTTAAAATATTGGGGTTTTTTTATGCAATTAAAATGATTCATCTTTGGAGACCCAGCTAAGAAATGCAGTATGATCTGCGTGAGCTCGATGCAGCACTGGCTAGTTTGTGAAGATATATGGTGGAAATATGGTCTCAATTTGGGGCTCAGTAAAACATTCTTTAGGCAGCAAATCCCTGATGATAGACACAGATGACTCTTCTGGTATTATTTATTATTATTATTCATTCACCAAGTAGACACTGCTGTTTTGCACTCCTCACTATTCTGGTGTCCTCTTATCAGATTTTAAATCGAGGAGGGTGAGGTAAAGCAAGTGTCCATGTCATGGGAATGCCTGGTTACACAACAGACTGCAAGCTGTGCCTTTTTGTGGATTCACTGTGTAATAGAACTTGTGTCCAATCAATGCCCTAAAGTTTTAAAATGTGGTTAATGTGTATTAAATAAGGTATGCAAAGATGTAAGATTGAGTTTTCAGAAATGTCTTTCTTCAGTCATCTAGAAAGTTTCTCTCTCTTGAACACATGATATTAAAAAAAATAAAATTAAATAAGCAGTGTACACTTAAATAAATGAATCGCTAAATAAACACACATTCCTTCCCATGTAGATTACTAACATTCCTTCTTTACGTCATATCTCCATGTTCTGCCCTGACCCTACAGTCCATCCCTTTTTTGCACAATAAACAAGAGCACATGTGACTCTCGAGGACTCCAGGCCCTGGGGATGGACAGGGTCTCAGGGGCTTAGGGCAAATGCCGTTCATCCCACAATGACCCTGGTGCTATGATGCTGTACGCTCAAGGGACACTTCTCACTTAGTCACCCATGTGGTGCAGACCACTGACCCCCAGTGAACCCTTTCCTACTGACACGGTGCCGGTGCTGGAGCAGTGATGGCACTGGAGACCAGTCGATCTTTAATGGTGAGCGGTATTTACACCAGCATCACTCTCTGTCAGGTTTGACATAACCTAAAACATAAATGCATTATATAAATAACAAACCTAATGAATACCATTTGAGGAAAATACAGTACATCATTAATTAACAGTACTCTAATTTCATGACTTTTTTATGGATAAAATTACGTGAGCTGTAAAGAGGCCCAGTCAGCTTATTCTGCAAAACACGGTCGTCTTGTTTTTTTTTTTTTTTTTAACAGGGAGCAGATCAAATGGATAAAAAATGCATTATAAAAATTGAAAGTTAAAAGACCACATTAAATGTGTAATAAGGGTCTATCATCAAGTGCACACATTATAATTTCATGACCTTGATTTTTGCTGTCACATGCCTTCAAGTTGTGTGCATGAGGAACTATTAGAGTACGATATGAAAAAAAAATGCAAATAAATAAAATGCTAAATAACAAAGAGCGGTATATGTATATACCAATATAGCAGTATATGTGCTACCAAGTAAGGGAAGAGTTAAATTAATCCAAATCTGCAATAAGTAACGCTATTATTACAATAAGGACTATTCATGCAGGAACATATTGTCATTTTATTTTATTAATTTTTTTTAACTCGCTTTATTTCTCTATATAATCCGCCTTCTACACTAATGAAATTATCGGGAATGATCGGGGCCACCTGATAAAATTATATCAAAGTGCTGATTCGATTTGTATTGCGATTCTGTTAGTGGCACAATTTTATAACCCTTCCCCCATCCAATATTTTTATTTTAGATTTGGTTACTAAACAATTTCGGCAAAGAATTTACTCAGTGAGCACTAGTGAAATACCATTAGAGCTGCAACAACGAATCGATAAAAATCAATAAAAAAAATCGTTTACCTAAAGCGTTGGCAACGAATTCATAATCGATTCGCTTTATTTAATTTTTTTTAAATAATCAAAACTTTAGTTGAGCGCGGAGCGGAGTGAACACACTCGGTCTCGCGCACTGATGCTAGCAGAGTTCGGCGCCTCATAGACAGCGCGGAGCAAAAAGTAAAAAACGAGCGGAGGAAAGATACATAGCGGAGGCTGCTGGGTCTTAGTGCACGTCTCTTACTGGTATAATCAACATCCGTGCACGCGTGTACTGTTTACTACACCACTGTGACCACGTGTGTGTGTGTGTGTGTAAAAAACATATTTTATTTTGTGTCTGTATGCGTGCGTGTGTACAGCGCACGTGTAAAGCAACAACAAGTCTCATTAGAGACGTTAAAAATCCTTTTCTCTCTCTGCTCAAGGCTTAGCCTGCTCTTTGCCTGCTGTGTGCGCGTCATTGGACACCATGCCACACACAGACACACACAGACCCCTCCTACTTTCACCTTCACAGACACACACACTCTTTCTCTCTGCTTTACACAGAAGCACTGCTCTGTCGCGATTCTTTTCAAAGGTAAAGTGCAGGTTAATTTGTTTTATTTTTACTTTACAGCAGTGATTCCGTTAGTGTGTTTTTAAAAATTTTAATTTGGTTTACGAGTGTTTCAGAATACAAGCCCGCTTCCGGAATGAATTATGCTCGTAATCCAAGGTTCCACTGTATATATTTGGCAGATGTAAAGCATACGTCTGTTTTTGTTAGTCCATTTTTATTTTATTTTATTATTATTAACAGCTCAAGCTGTGCACTTTGTAGATTTTAGTTCCGTTTTTGAATAAAGGGTTGGAAATGAATGCTTTTCTTGGTTTTTTGTCTTTTATCCGATTAATCAGAAAAAATAATCGACAGATTAATCGATTATTAAAATAATCGTTAGCTGCAGCCCTAGATACCATCAAGGTTTCTCACTACTCCGAATTCATGATCATACGGTCATGTATTACACACTGGCCTCCCAGGAACTCCTTTAAAGGCCCAAACATGGAGATGGCTTGGAACGTGTGGATGGAGGAATCTGTATGGAGGATGTGTAATGTGCAAGTGGTGTTGGTGAGTGACAGTGTGTACAGTTCCCACGGACAGATGTGTCTATTCCACAATTTGGTGACAAGTTATCAGTCCATTTTTTAAGGGTCAGACGTTCCACTCTATCATTTTTCCAGTCTACCATTTTTCTCTTCACTGGAACAACATCCACCTCGGATCGTCATTCACAGATACAAACACGTTTGCTCCATTCGGATCTTTTACTGCGGCTAAAAGTCTCATTATTGTACTTTGCTTCGGTAAATCAGTTTTACCCCTTCATTCATCAACTTCATCAAGTTGTCAATCATTTCAACAAAAGACTTTTTACAGGCTTAAAAGCAAGCCCTTGTGCTTAAAGCTGGCGGCCCTAAAAAAATAAATAAATTATATATCCTAAAAAAAATTTTTTAATAAATTTTATATATATATATATATATATCCTAAAAAAAATCCATTTTATACAGTTCTACTGAAAAAAAAAATTAGTAACAGTAGAAGCGTGAACCATACACACGTGCATCTAAATAGAAAGCTATGATTAAACCGTAAATTCCTTACAACCCAGTTCTGGTTACAACCGAGTTCAATTTCAAATGCAAGTCAACCTAACCTTTTACCATTTGATTGTACTCATCTCTATTGTGTGTCAGAAAGCACCATAATTATCCATTTCAAACGTCCAAGTTGATGATTCATAGTCTAGATATGAACAGTTCATAGAGCTTAACTGATCGAATCTCCTAAGATATTTCTCCCTTCCATGTGACTGTCAACACATCAAATTACAGGCGTGCACCTTCTAGGATTCGCTCTTCACAAAAACATGTAGTCTTGAAGAATCGGCTTATTTGGCCAAAACTGTTTGGCTTCTCTCACACAGGGAAAGTCTACAAACAGTAGCATGTTCAACTGGTGTTCATGCACAGCCCAGGTCAGCTGGGTGAACGTTATCGGTGTCACTGATAAAACACTGCATAAATGACCTGCATACTGACCTTATCTCAGGCTTACAGAACAGCTAGTGGTAGAGAAGCCAGATAAGACAGTTCAAATCATTCTTTTTAAGTTATGATTGTTTAGGTCTGGGGTCATAGAGAGATTTAATAGTTGGGTAAGACTCAGTAAGGTCAAGGTCAAGTTTCAAAGAACTGAGAAATGATATGATAGGATTTTAGCCAGATTTTTCAAATAGCACAGTAGTCACATTTCTTGATTTCTATGAAATGTTTTATGCAGCGTCCCACAACTCCCATCATTTCAACACATAGTTTGGTCTTTCAGCATCAGAAAAGTGACATAATATAATAAATAAATAAATACATAAGATGCATCTATTAATGCACAAAACAATATCTTCCATCCATCACACAGATTTCATCTCAAAATGAAAATTACAGATTTCATTTCAAAATGAAAATTGTATGTAAAAAGAAATAGAAATATGTATAACATATTGCACACCAATTTAATTATTATTAATTTAATTAATTTAAAGTAATTAAAGTAAAGTAGGCGGCACGGTGGTGTAGTGGTTAGCACTGTCGCCTTGCACCTCCAGGGTCCGGGTTCGATTCCCGGCCAGGCTCAATTCCC
>JAOVVA010000041.1:5209190-5221431 GCA_028565275.1 Leiocassis micropogon
CCCTAAGCCTCCTGGGATAGGCTCCAGGTCCCCGCGACCCTGAATACAGGATAAAGCGGTATAGACGATGAGTGAGAGAGTGAGTAAATTAAAGTAATAATAATAATAATAATAATAATAATAAAAATTATTACTTTAATATTTACTTAATTTATTATTATTATTACTACTACTACTACTACTACTACTACAACTATTATTATTATTGAATGTAATTTGTCAACCCTAAACAGTTGATTTGAAAGAAATAGAAGGGGAAAAAAAAGCTATAAAACCCTGTAATGGTATAAATAAAAATAAATTGTCATAGAAAAAAAATACACAACAGAAATTATGACATGTAAAAGATTAAATTATTATTATTATTATTATTATTATTATTAAATATTTAATGTAATCAGTCAAACAATTTATTAATTTATTTAGATATTAAACAGTAGATTTGAAAGGGATCAGGGGAAAAGAATTTACAATTATGCAATGGTGAAAATTTTGGGGCTGGTAGAATCAACAATAACAAAAAAGTCACCATTGTCATAATAATAATAATAAAAGAAATTAATTATGTATAATATATACAACGCATCATTATTACTACTTTTTTATATTTATTCATTTAGTTCATTCATTCATTCACTCACTTATAATCTAGCAACATGTATTTCTATAGGTTCTGGCAACATAATTTATCTTTCTGATTTATAAAAAAGCTTTTTTGATTCACAGGCGCTGACAGAGACAAGAGTAATACAGTACACACATTAATAAAAGATTGCACAAACTAACAGCATTACGCAACTGTATCTTTTTTTGGTGTCGATCCTATTACTTCCCGAATGCTTTCCAGAACAATAGATTACAGCAGCGAAAACTGTGTCCTGTCAAATGACTTAATCTAGTCATCTAATAAGTGGGCAAACCCATGCCCTCATTATGCCAAACAGAGAATTCATAAAACACACAGGTCTTAATAACTGTGCTGACCTGTACGATTATGACCTCCTGTTCCGTCCCAAATTAAGAAGGCCTCATTTCCTTCCTGACTTCTTGCAATTGTCCTTATTCCTGATCCTTTTTGTCTTTTTTAGATCAGTTCAGTAGAGTCTTAGATCCCCCCAGACGCTGGAATTGCGTCACCAAGGGTTTTTATTTTAGTTCTGCTTTGAGTAAAAGAGCAACGGTTCCCAAGAGGCAGGGCTCGGACTTCAGCTGTGACACACGACCTTCCCGTGACAAAGTCATAACATTACGCTCGCTACCTGAGAATGGCCAGCAGTACGCTCAGCTGTATAACAGACTGTGGTCATACTGTACATCCAATAATAACTGACAATTATTAGTACTCTGCACTAAGCTGAATGGTGCCAGGTCTGCCTGTGACCACCGGGGGTTAAAACTTGTGAGCAGAAGCTAAACACAGACTCCACTTGACGTCTTGCAGTACATTAGTTTATTGGCACGGCGGGAAGAAATGCTTTTACGCTGTTTTATTTACAACACTTAAGGTGAAGCGTACAACAGCGTGCAATAGTTTTAAGCACATTCTGTAAAGAAAGTATGGATTAGAAACAATCAAATGAGAAGTCGATAAACACTAATGAAAATCTATAATGAGCTGTAAGCAAAAGCTAAATTATTTCGCTTTATCACTAAAATACAATACAGTTAGTTTAAATGGAGGTTCAATAGATCTTAAGACAACTAAGTTTCAAATGCAATTTTCCGAAAAAAGAAAAAAAAGAAGAAAAAAAAAGAAAAACAAACTTTTAGAACAAGAGTGTGTTCTTTTGTGAACATCTATAAATGTCGTCATACCTACTGAAACACTAGTCACAACTTCACATGCTCCACGAACAGACATTTGATATCTTTACTGTATACTTTTCAGGCCAAAAAGCTTCAGGAACTTGATGGCTACAACCGCATAGCACTGCAAAAAATAACATCTAAGCATGCTTAAAATAATAAATATACAAAAAATTTATGATTATACATATAGTGTGCCATTACGAGTGTATAATATAACAAATGTGAAATGTAAAATTTAAAGAAAATATTTTTTATGTTCAAGCTTAAAATAACTTCATTCTGTCCCTTAATAATTTTGTTGCTTTGTAGAAATAAAAAATTTAAATAAACAAAAATGTATACATTATACTAATAAATTATATTAGTATTATACTATATTATAAATAATATATTATACTAATAAATAGGCCAATTAAATATACATATATAAGACTATTATAAAAATATAAAAACAAATTTCTATATGTAAACATGGACACGCGTATACATGTATACATGCATACATGCATACATGCATACATACATACATAACATGTATCCATGCATACACATTTGTGCACTCAGGTTTTTATATAAACAAATATGATTTTAAGTCTATTATGTGTTTTTTTTTAACAATTATTTAATAATTATTTGACTTTGTTTACAGCTCATTATAGCATTATAGATTTTTGTAATAATTATCCAATGCTCATTTAGTTAATTTTAATCTATACTCATATCTATACTCCATATTTTTATATATATATATATATATATATATATATAATATAGTATTAATAGATAGATACATAGAGTTTTTCGAGAGCAACGCAAATTTTTAAACCACGTGACAATATGGATGTTTATATGAAGCCTAATATTCCACTAATCAGAACAAGAGCAGAATCAGAATAAAAATGCATCTTGTGGGAACCTGATCCAACCTGCAATGGATCTTCTCTCATCAGTATAACAGGGGGTGTAAAACCTTTGATTCGATTCAACAGGTAAATATTAGCCATGTAAACACTTGATCTGATCGTTTCTCTCTGTTGGAACAGATATTCTTTCTGCGCATGTTGACCCCACATAGGGGTAACATCAGGTCATGTGACATGTTTCTGGAGGGAAATTTTGCTTTCATCCCAGATCGGTGAACTCTGTGAGAACAACTCTCTCCCACTAGTTTATAATTTAATTCACTGGGTCTCTGGTCGAGGAGGGAGCACTGACTGGCTCACATTTCACAAGTAGTAAAGCGTCTAACCAATAATAGAGGAAACTGAACTCTTGGAAACAATCATAATGTAGAAGGCGGGACCTCAAAAAAATGTCTTCTGTTAAATTTGTGGCAAATAAAACATTTAACAGTTTTAAAGATGAAAATGCACATATCAGATCTGTATCAACGTAAACAGAAATCGGGATCTTTAATCTGAATTATTTCAAAGAGGTTAAAGAAACACTGTTCATGTAAATGTAGCTTTTTTTTTTTTACCTTAACCTTTAAAGTTAAGTTTGTTTGTAATAAAATTTGCCCCTTGCATGCTTGAAATATTCAGCCAAATTGTGGTGGCTTTTAAAAAATACAAACCTTTTCCTCCAAATTTCCTGACAAAAAACAGACTCTTAAACAAATCACACTCTTGTAAACCTAAAATACACAATTAGACAAAAACCTAGTTGAGAGGGAAAAAAAAAAAAAAAAAGTCAGGCACGAAAACCTTTGCACAGTACTGTATACAGTATGTCAAGCTACCAATGACGATCTGAAACAATTACGCTATCTCGTGCTAAAAGTTTATACTGATCCAATTTTCCAAAGAAAGAACCGCAAGCATAAACTCTACTCCTGGAAGCAAAGACACTTTCCCCCGATTCTCCTGCATTATTTATACCAAGCCAATAAAAGTGGTTTCCACTGTCAATTGGATTTGACCGTACTGATGGGAAGTATGATAACAGACCTCCATCACAGCCTTGCATTTTAGAGAGTTTATTTGATGAGTTGAGCTCAGAGACTAAGAGCTCTGTGTGCGGTCAGCTTCACACCGACTATGTCCAGGAAGTGTGTAGCTCTAACCCTTTACAGTAATAAATAAAGCCAGCAGAGGTAGTGGTGGGATCTGATACAGCGAGGGCAACAGACGGAGGGAAAGAAAAAAAAAAAAGAAAAAGAAAAAAAAAGGCGGCTTTTTTTTTTGTGTGAACGATTCTCTTTCTGGCGCCGTGTCAAAGGCACTCTGCCAAGGTAGTACTTTTTCATTCGCCTGCCATGAGAGCGAAGCAGGCTCGGGTGGGTGTGTAAGAGGCTGCGTGCGTCAGCAGGTCCAGCTGGGACTCCCTCGCCAGGAGGTGGGAAGAGCATGTGTTTCTTATCTTATCTACAGGAGGGCTGCAGGGACGCTGCCCGTGCAAATGAAAAAAGGAAGACGCAGGAGGGGAAGGGTGGAGGGCAGTTACCTCTGCACCCTAAACTGCAGAGCTGCTGGGACTTCGCCGGTGTCAAATTTCTCCCTGGGTGTGTTTTTTTTTTTTTTTTTCCGTTTTCAGGTTTTCTCCCGATAAGGTAAAGAGAGATGGCGTCAGTGGGAGCGATAAGAGGCTGTATCTTGGTAGCGTCACTTTCAAGGCTGCAGGGAGTCAGCGAGATCTCGACCAAAATGTCAAACGTTTGAGGTTGTGCTTTTTCCTTATAATAATCATGCTGATAATATCTCAGTATAAATTGAAGATCGCTTAAAATGACAATACCTGCATTGATTTAACACTAGCAATACATAGATTTATCAGATCAGACCAAGAGTCAGACTAATAGCGGGTAACCGAAATATCCTTCGAACTCGCTGTTAAAATTAAGGATCGCTGTTATAACGCAAATCTGTAATCTGTTCAATTGCACGTCATCGTTCATAAATCGGCTTGAGAGAGAATAAAATTACCGTCACCATTAATAACGCAAATGGAAATCTCATTTAAAAGGATCGGTCCTAAGTGTTCACATCACCCCAGGCAGCTCTACCAGCACTAAAAAATAAATAGCGAGCCTCAACTGTGAGGTAATGCTACGACTGTTTTGATTACACCTCCACCAGCCTGACACATGCTCGAACACATATGTGAACAAATGCGAAAATTTATGTGCTCTTGCACCCAACGCAGACGAGCGTAGATTTCCATGTAAAGAGAATTTGCATGGTCGTGCTCATCAGCTGAAGAGAGTACACGCCATAAAACTATTATGAAAAGATGGAATGGATGTGCACGGAAGGGAACAGACTTCTCTCTTTCTCTGGAGTCCTTGCCACCAAGGCTGTTATCATACACCAGTGAAAAAAAAATGGCCTTGGCTGTTTTTTTTCCTCTTCTAAAATGCAGCTAGCTTATGCAGAATGAATACAAAGACCATCTCAAAATTCTTCACCGCAACATGACGTACTGTGCCTCGGTCATGACGAAATGTGCCATATCCTTCTTACCTGACGATGCACCATTGACCACGATCAAGATTGCTGTTATTAATATTTAGCAGATGTAAGCTGATGCAGTCGGGCCTAAAATCAGGCATATAGTTTAAGCTTTCAAATCAGCTGTTTAATTAGATACACACTTAGGCTGGATCTCATGAGATCTAAAAAAAAAAAAAACACACACAAGATGAATAATGTTTAATCACAAACATCTGGAGAACGCTAAAGCCCGGTCGCCCCTGTGAGACTACGAGAACACTGATGAGAACTGCAGAGGCTTTCGCTGCCTTCACAAAGCCTTACGGGCTCGAAACACCAAACAGCTCGATGACGTAAAAAGGATTTGAACTAAAACCGTGTCCTGCTGATCAGTAAGTGCGTAGGCCACATGGTCATGCTGAGGGGCTCACACTGCCACATCCAAGCTTGCTCTGGACCAAGTCCACGTTTACTACAACGGTGCAGCTGCAAAGTTTCGTCGGTGAAAAAAAACACAGACATGGTGGCTTTTACATTATCCACAGCAGATCATGAAGCAAGCTACAGAAGATGCATTACATCAAAGCTACAGGTTTACGCTGTTAACTGGAAGCGAGTTCAAATCCTAGAACGGTTTATAAAAATAAAACATGACAAAATATTAAGAGATGGGGGGGGGGGGGGATCGATTCAAATATAAATTGAGATTATTTTGTGTGAAGATTGACGTATTGTCACACTGACCCCAAAAATCACTCCAATTCTTTTAAAACATTTTATACATTTATAACAGGAGATGAACCAGTCGATCGTCCAGTGATCAGAATTGAATGTATATCACTTTGATAGCTGTGACCGGTGATCGGCCGATCAGCTTCAGATATAAACGATTCGGTACCGAGCACAGAGGGTTCCGAGTGGCGCAACACAAACGCATTTTTATTGTGTTACATTATCAAAAATCATGCACGTTACCAAGCTGCCTTTTTTTCCAAACTCGAATTAGTTTCTAAGCTACTCATTACACACACTTACACCAGTTAAAAAACAAACAAACAAAAAAAAAACGCTCATGTGCTCACAGGCACTCAAAACGTGCACTCACTGTCAAGTGAAGTTTTAAGAATTTGGTGGCGTTTGATGAGGTAAAACATTGTCATTTCTTTTTTTTTTTTCCCCCCCTTCGATTTTTAATTTAGTCGTGTCCAATTCCTCCCCGTCACTAGGGGGCTCCCACATTAAGGCTACTACTACCACTCAGTCGGGAGGGCCGAAGACTATTACGTGTTTCCTCTGAATCACGTGACGCCAGCCGACCGCATCTTTTCGAACTGTGCAGTCGCGCACCGTTTGGGGGCGGCGTACCACACTCTGAGGACAGCGCCATCCGCTCCTTCTGTTTGCGTGACCTCACAGACGCCCCTGATTGGCTGTAGCGCCGTGATTAATGTGGGAGCACTAAGTACCTCCTATCCCTCCCCTCTGAGAGAGCTCGGCCAATCAGCTCCCTCGAGACTGCGCCAGGAGGCCAACATTGCCATTTCTTAATAAACCTACAGAATAAAATAATTAACAATCCAAAAGTTGATTACTTTGCGGACTATGCCATCATGTCCCAACAAAGTTTTATTCCTCTTTCTGCTTATTACTTTTAAACTATTACTAAACGACACCTTTTACTTTTTACTGATTTACGAGTTAATACGTATTATCACTTCTGTATTATCACCTATAACAAGTTCATAAGCCTCTTCTGTTAATTTAGTGCAAAGTCATCTGTCCTCCTGTGGCAGAAAACACACTAAACCATCTCTTAACAGAAAACTTCATCATATCAATCAATCATTATAGCCACAATTATCAGCCACAACATTAAAATCACCCGAACATCGTGCAGATCCGCTTGTGCTGGTAAAACAGCTGTGACCCATCAAGGCATGGACTCCACAAGACCCCTGAAATTGTACGGTGGTATCTGGAACCAAGACATTCGAAGCAGATCCTTTAAGTCCTCCAATTTGCGAGGTGAGGCCTCCGTGCATCACACTTGTTTGTCCAGCACATCCCACAGATGATCTATCAAATTGAGATCTGGGGAATTTGGAGGCAGAACTGTGTGTCATGTTCCTCAAACCATTCCTGACCAGGTTTTGCCATGTGGCAGAACGTATTCAGGCTGCAAACAGTGTTGTGGTTGGTTGTACTGTATACGTCAAAGTAACATTCACATGAACATCAGGACCCAAGGTCCTGCAGGAGAACATTGCCCAGAGCACCACACTGCTTTAGCTGGCTTGCCTTTTTGCCATAGTGCATCCTGGTTACCATCTTTCCTGCTGACCGACAGGGGTCTGCATGCATGCTCGGACCAAGCTGTGATTTCACGGCAGGCTGTGATGCACTGTATGTTCGGACACTTTCCATCATGGCCAGCATAATTTTTTTTTCAGCAATTTTCTGCTTAATCGCTCAGATCCTTTGGTTTGCCCATTTTTCCTGCTTCCAATCCGTCAATCATTGATATAAAATTTGATTACATATCCGCAATAAACCCACAACTACACCTGTACACTGGCACCTGGATCTCTTATCCAAGAGAGAAATTAAATCAGCATCGTCTGATCCCTCAAGCTTGCATACTTGTTCTAAACCTTTCAAAAGATTTAAAATAAAGTTTCACATGTGTTTAGTATTTGCACATGCTTTAAGCATTTAGAAAATGCAATGTGTCTACTCAAAGCACATCAACATATTGGAGAGTGTTTCGTAAAATGACTTGTGATGTAAGCGTTACTGTTAGCACTGACTGAATCGATTAGCATCCCGTAATTATGTCTCGAAGCATACCTCAACACTGCGATTCTGACGCAAAATAAAATATGCATTATGTGAAACATTAACTTCGCTGTAGAAAGAGACAAGTTGTGAAAAGGAAATGACCGCGATGATTAAACATTCCTGATTCCTTCTTCAAGGAGTGTTTCCTGCATGACAATACAGCCTTGTGTTTTTGGTGTGCTCTGTAGATGTTGGTCCAGTTGGGAATGAGAATATCGGTCAGATTATATTAATGTTGACTTAGAGTCAGCTTGAACAATGATCACCACAAAAGGAACGCGCACACACGCACGCGCACGCACACACACACACACACACACACCAATAAGCTTGAAAGACTGTGGCGTCTGATAAAGAACCTAACAGTAGTCCTAACATCTGGATTTAAAGCTACATGGATATGAAAATTTACCCGTTATATGGTTTGATCTGGTCAAAAATAATTTATATGGTGTTTTTCCCCGAACGTTCCACCCTTAATAGCATGTGCACATTACTCCCATTGTTGCAATGGAAATTAATATACAGAGGACATACATGTTTGAGCCTAGACTCAATATGGTTTTATGGCCCAACAGAAAATACTACATGGCCTAGACATGTTGGAAACCTACACAGGAGAAGCAAGAGATGCCTTGGAGGCATGCTATTAGAAGTACAATACAATGGGCTATATCGAAATCCTTACGTTCATATCAAAGCCTTTTTATTTTTACAACTTACAAGGTAATTAATATAACCAATACGCTTCTTGTACAGTCAGTATAAATCAGTCTTCCAGAAGACTGGCCCAAGTTAAAAATATGTATAAACGAGTACACTGGAACTTACACAATCTTGAATTTTGTCACTTGGTGAGAAAACTAAAGAAATCAGTCATAGTGATCATTACTGTAATGGTGGCATCAATAAATCGATTTGCTAAGGATGGGAATTACCAGGGACCAGCCGATATGATATAACAATACTTGGGTGTGGATTTAATTTGTGCTGTGATTCTGTTAGTATAATGATTTTATAAACTTCTCAAATCACTATTATTTCTTGGAAAGTTTGTTACAACATTAAGAATTATTTTGCTCCTACCACACAGGATGCTGTACTTCCTGCCAATGTGTAAATAGTTTAGAGCGCACCACCTGTACGATTATAGACTGAAGGCAACATTTTACCAACTCAAATGCAAACATACAGTATAGAAATTAAAATAATAATAATAATAATAATGAAATCTATTTTTTCATGTGGTGATACATGAATTGCCAAACAAAAAGAATGGCAATGTGTTACCGAATTGACTTTTTCTTGCACCTCCAATATTTATGTTGGTCGTGATGCAAGCTGGCTAATGTGAATACCAGCAACTTGCACAAGGTTAAAAACAATCCAAGATTTGTTCATACCAAGTTCATAGACATTAACAGACAAAATCATTCCAACTGCTGACACACACACAAAAAACTCCTGTTTAACAATCAGAAGTATGCTGTTGGATACTGCATACTAGAAATATACTGGTGCATAGACTACAGTGTTATATGAATTATGTAAACGCTCCAAATCTCCCATTATTCAAAGAAACCTTTGACATTAATGGTACTCTTGAAGGAATAATATAGATGGGGATGGAATTCCCATTTATTTCTACAGTTGTGCATTTTGGCAGTCTTGGCAATAACATCACTAAGCAATAAAAGGAATGACGCACGCACCAGTCGATGTTGTAGCGCAGGAACAGGACACACTGGCCTAAATCAAAGTAAATTCTATAGCATGACTCATTTTTTTTTTTTTGCACTTTAACTTCCTCATTGAATTCCTTTATAAGCACACTATATACAGTAAACTCACACAATCAATCGTTGCCCTTATTCTTTAAGTAGACAGGTATAGGTCTATCTTAATTATGACAACTGCCCAGTCATACCCCCCCCCCCCATCTGTGACTGTTGCATTTGTCCATGATTAGCCATAGAATTACAATCTTATATACTATTATAGTATTATATGGTCCTTGAGTGGTTATAATAGAGCATAACAGCACTGGGACATTTAATTATGTGTGACCCAGTAAAAACTATGCTAAAATCTTTTTGTTTATTGTTTGTACATTGTTTTCCTGCATAAATTGTATGAAGAATAACGAAAAACATCTTTATGGATGTCATTTTTTGCACAGGAGAATTTTTAAACAGGTTTGGGCTTAGCCACATAATTCCAGTGAAGGGAAATCCTAATGCTACAGCATGTTAACAAATTTGAGACTGTGTGCTTCCTATTTTATGGAAATAAGTTTAAGGCAGACATATGAGCATGATGGTCCGGTGTCCACATACTTTTGACCATACAATGAGTGTTATGTTAGCACACTTCAAAAAACGGTATTTACACATACAGTAGGGTGGACTTTACAACTTTGTGTTACATATGTCTGTTGTGAAATACGGTATTTGTGACATTTTGCATTTACCAACAGCCAAACTGTTCAATAAGCAGACACGTATTACACATACAGTATTTATCCATCCACCAAGTAAACCAGCTTATTCCATTTAGCACAACTCTTTACCCAGATAGACGAGGACTAAATAGTTTCATTACCCTTTCTGTGCACAGGGAGAACTGTAATACATTGGCATACTGTATGTTGCCTTAATACTTTTGGCCACTTTTGTCTTAACACTTTTTGGAATGTAGTGTTAAAACTACAGTACACAGCAGCCTTAAGCCTATTTAAAATTAAAAATTGTTCCAGAGTCACAGAAGAGCTTAATGTACGCCAAAAACCATAATTATAACAATATCTACGATTTACATGTTAATTGATAACATTTATTTATTACAGTGATTAAAATGAAATTATCACGAGACAATGAATCAGGGCATTGTGCACAAGGGTAGCTAAGACTTTGGACCACCAAGGTATCACTGCTTGACCCCTGACCAAGACTATTAACCCTCAACTACTCAGATCTGTAATAAGATTAATGAAAGTCACTCTGGATATGGGTGTCTGCCAAATGCCATAAACGTACAAATGGAAACATTAATGGCACGGTTTAATATAGGTCTTTACTGAGAGGTATGTGGGTAAAGTCAAAACAAAAAAAAAAAAATCATTGAGTATGCAGAACAGCTTGTGGCGTACTGATGATTAAACTTGTGCGGAGTCCTGGAAACTGCTTTATGAACAATTTAGTGCAGTCACAAAGGGCCTGTTGACCCCTTCCTCCCTTCTGTAATTCCACCAGTAAGTTTCCTCTCCTGCCTTCAGAGAATGATGTGGAGATGTATGCGGAGATGTTTGAGGTCACTGCCTTGGCATGTGGCTAGCCAAATTGTGAATGGGAGCTCTGTGTTCACGCTCTTATTCCTGGAGATATTATGCAGCCATCAAAACAGCCATGCACATGCAGGTAGGTCTATCCCACAAGAGGCACTACTGGCAGTTTAAGTCACTGACTTCCAACAGAGTGGATCCAGTGTCAGGATCCTGAAACTGCCTGAAGCCAACCAGCCGACCAAAGACCACAAGACCCAACTACTACACACCAAGAGAATGCAACCAGTAACCTTCCAAAAGAAAGGGCTTTTAGGGCTGCTGTGCCTTACTAGATTCAGCATGTAAGCAGCCACCAAAGCCTACTTCAAGATAAGGTTTTGGAAAAATGTTGAGAGTTGAAGGTGGGTGTCGACATAGTTCAAGAGCATAAAAGACAGATGTCCCCAGTTTGTGGCCACCTTTTCCACATAGTAATTTTGGAAATGGCTAGTGCTTGTTTAATTACCAATGGACTGGGTGGGTCTTGGCAAGTCAAGCAGTATTTACATATTTGGAGGCTGGTCCTGGTATGCTGCATAACTTGACCAAGCAGGGATGAGGGACAGGGCTGGCTCTGGCAGGCCCCATGCATGTTGGACACGATTAAAGGATACTGGGAGAATGGTCCAATAGGCAGTAATGAGAATTTGCCCTAGGCCAAAGAAAGGCCTCAATTACCTTATCACTGTTCTCAGTTGAGACATTTTGTATTACCCAAAACCTCAACCTTAAATTTACTTGACAAGTGGAAAGAACCATTCAAGGGCACACTATTTTATTTTTAACCACCAGGTTGTCATGCTTTTCACTTCTTCTTCTCAAAGCATCAGCTATGTTTTCA
>JAOVVA010000041.1:5231987-5252409 GCA_028565275.1 Leiocassis micropogon
TATATAACAAAGTATTGAGATGAAATTTTGTTATTGACCAAATACTTATTTTCCACCAAAATTTGCAAATAAATTCTTTAACAAAATGTATATAAAATCAGGAGATTTTATAAACTTGTGATACTAACAGAATCGCAATACAAACTGAACTGCCACCTAGGTATCCTGATAATATTGTATCAAGTGGTCCCCAACGATTCCAAAACGTGATGGGGTAAACGTTAGATTTGGTCCCACTCCATCGCAGGGCACAAGAACACGCTAACACACTCCGGGCAACCTGGAAATGAAATTAGCCTAAACGGTGTGTCTTTGGCCTGTGGGAGTAAACTAGAGACTGGACTCTCACTCAAACAATACAAAGAAAGGCACCTTTTCAACAGTTTTTAAATATGTTATAGATCAAAGGATGAATATGAGACGGTAGATCCAAATTCTAGCTTTCATTTCCTGACATTTAAATTGGGACATGTTAAACAACCTAGAATATGGCACCTTTGGTTTGAACCTGCTCATTTTCCAAGTAACCAAATTTTTAAACATGTGACTGACAGGTGTTTCTTGAAGCACAGGTGTCCCCTGGTAGACGGACTGGTTAAGTGGTTAACAGCTCTGAACAGCTCTATTTGTTGCCTATGGGGGAAAAAGGAAGAGGGGAAAAAAAATTCAATGAATCAAAGCCACTGCACATAAAATGGGTCTAACGCATACTATAATTTGGAATGTTCTGAAAAAAAAGAACCCACTGGAACCAGAAATGAAACAGGTCTGCTAAGGAAAGCAGCTGATAAACATTGTGAGAACTGAAGAAAAACCCCGAAACAACCACCACAAGACCGAGCTCAACTGGACTACCAAAATGATGAAAAGGCCAAAGTGTGGACAAAGAACCCGCTTATTAGGGCTGTGAATCATAAGTAGATTGTAGGTTTGATTAGACTTTTGGGCACCTGTTTTGTTTTTTTTTGTTTTTTTACAATTTTTTTGGATTTTTACCCCTAATTTAGTGGTGTCCAATTCCTCCCAGTCACTAGGGGGCTCCCACATTAAGCTTCTACTACCATTCAGTCGGGAGGGACGCAGACTATCACGTGTTTCCTCCAACCCACATGATGTCACGGACCATCTTTTCCCTGATTGGCTAGTAGAGCCGTGATTAATGTGGGAGCACAGCTCTCTCTAGGCCTCCGGGTGTGAGAGGTTACAGCATCACCCGGGGATCGAACCAGCGATCTCCGGATGATAGGGCGAGCACTTTACCACTGCGTCACTCGGAGGCTTGGGCACCTTTTTTTTTAAAGTATTTAAAGTATTAATCATTTTAAATCATATCTAGGAAAAAGCTATCATAATCTTCCGTTCCACATTCCAGTCCAGTAGGGGGCTGGTCAATTTTAGATCATTTAACATTTCAAAGTGTACATAGACTATTTAAAATGTGTGCATCGATTACTAAATGAAACTTCACTGCATCAACCCACAGAAGATCTACTCATTTACACAAATAATTAAATTTACAAACGGCACAGCTGTAGTGCTTATGATATAAAGCATGCGATCTCAGTAGTCAAGCCCGATGAAGGTAGCGTCATGGCCTGGGTTAGTCTGGCTGCATCTGGAACAGTATCACTAACCCATCCATCGGTCCATCTATCACCTATATGGCTTGTCCTGTGAGGTTGCGGGGACCGGGAATAGGGAACTAAGGGCGAAAGGCAGGGAACACCCTGGAGGGCAGAGAGCGCAAGCACACATAGTCCCACAACTATTTTACATTTAAAGTATTTATTAATAGACCCACTTTTATATTAAGTACTATCAGTCAATGTCGGGAGTCTCTGTTTTATTGTGTGTCAATCCAAGTACTTAAGGAAAAAAGGAAGGTCTTTAAACCTTGTTTTAAGACTGTCAGTGACTTCACTCATGTTCACTCATCTATAAGACCATCTGGGTGCCAGAACAGAAAAAGAGTTTTAATGCATGCCATTCCTGTTACCCTGAGAGAAGGTGGGACCAGGTCACGCAGTGTTAGAGGATCAGCGGATACAGAGTTGGGTGCTGGCCCATATTTGGCTTTGTAGAATAGCAGTGTTTTAAAAGTGATGCGGACAGGAAGTTGATAGAGGGACTGAAGTAATGGGGTGGTTTCAAAGAATTTAAGAGGATTGAAAACAAGTAATTCAGCTGCATTTTGTATAAGCTGCAATGGTTAAATGGTGGACAGAGGCAGACCTGCCACTCAATCATACACTACAACTGATTTGGAAATGCCAATCAACCAACACCACATGTTTTTGGGACTAAGGGAGGAAACCAGAGTACCCCAAGGAAACTAGAGCTATGAATCATAGCTAGAGTGTCAATTTGGTTAAATAAAATTTTAGTTTTGCCATTGTGATTTTCTATTCAATTTGATAGCACTGATGTTTACTGTTTGATTTGTCATAACAGCTATATTTCTTACCGGTTTTAAAATGTATATTAAAAACAATACTTAAATTATTTATTATTTTATATTCACATGCTGGGTAACGATTAAAAAAAATTATAATAAATTCATGTATGGTACAAAGCAATACATTTTTTTTCCCTATTGCATCACATTTCAGTCCAGTAGGAGGTAATAATGCGCCAACCACTCAAACTCAAAAGTAGACCATGTAATACTTGGTGAAACCTAGGATTGCGAGTAACTTGGTCTATGAGTGTTTTGCAAGATGAGCAAAATTTTTAAATAAACTTTAACTTGATAAATGAGCGAGGTCTTGACATACGAGTAGTACGCATGTGCTTTGTCTGCACATGTGTCAAGTGTCACATGATCACATTTGAGGCAATGGTTCTTCTCTCTTATGTGCTGTGGGATTATGGGTAATTGTCTCCCATGCTCAGTCTCAGTGCGTATGCGTCACTCGTATAGTCAACATCTGTGCATGTGTGTACTGTTTACTATAACATTGTGACCACGTGTGTGTGAGGGCGGTAAATCATTTCTTAATTCATGAAAGTAGCAGCAGACTGAATTCAGAAGTCCGCAGAAACGTTCAGTCGGCCAGGTAACAGAGCAATGCATTTAATCTGATAAGGAGGAACTTCATCATGCAGCAAGACAATGACTCAAAACACATTGCAACACAATGCAACAGTTCAATAATGTCAGTGTAGGGCCTGCAGGTTAATACAGTAATTGCAGGCAAGGCACAGGCACCCTAATAGATAGTGTTATTTACTGTACTTTCTGACTGTCTGTTCCAAAACTTTTGCTCACCATGTTCTAAGATGTTTATCTAGTTTATCTAGTTATCAAATTCTGATCTATTGTTTCACGTTCATTTTTTGAGCACGAACCCAAATGTCTTCAGTGTAAAGAAAAAAACAGTAGAATTAGTCTTGATAAAAGTTTCAATACTTTCAGAGGAGAAGAAGCCTATGCGCGTGTCTGTGGGGAAGAGGTGGGGGGGGGGCATGCTCACAAACACGGGAGGAGGGAATGTGGTGTTTGTGTGATGCTATGAAACATGTCTACACTATTTATTCGTTCATTCTTACTAACCGCTTTGTCCTTGTTTTCGTCATTGTGGTTTGAATGATTAATGTGGGTATATTTTGAGAAACAAACCAAATTAATTTCTATAGAAAAATGGCAAGCAAGTACAAACTAAATGAATACATACAGGTGGGAGTGAGCTTAGAAGATGGACTTTCTTTAACCATTCTGTGTAAACTCTATACTCTTTACCAGCTTTTAAACTGATGCTCATTAACCTGTCCCTGTCTGATTTAATGAACTCCACTGCTATCACAATCTTGATAACTGCATGAATTGTGAGGTTGTATCTAATAACATTTTTCATAATGTAATTTATCCATGTGATTTTGTTAGCATCAGCTTCATGTTCTTTGTGCGTTCTATTAGATGTTAACCAATGTGCTTTTTTAAAGGCTGATGTATTGCTGTCAAAATTTAACACAACAAAAAACATCTACAAAGAAAGAAGAAAAAAAAAAAAAAAAAAAAACTTGGCATGCCTTTAAATGTATCCATTTTTTAAAAAAAAGAGTTTTTTTACATTATCTTAAAATAGAAATTGAAGCAGGGTTTCAAACACAGAGTATATCTGGGCTGGCCGGCAACACAGCACTGGTGAAATGAATAGAAATTGTAAAATAAATCTAAATATTGTGTATAAGATGATACGTAGGAGAGCACTTGTGCTGACAGGTACTGTACTGCCAGCCCACTCGGCTGGATACCACCGCAAATTTATTTCAGACCTGTGGGAAACACTGTGAAGGTGCATTTCGTATATAGTTATCTAAAATTATTTATGAATAAATAGCTTTCTAATACAAGTTTAAACTGAACTAATAAACTTTGTTCTGAAATTTGAGTCTAAGCTAATAGTGTCAATTCAACAGCTCCAGATTGTGCAGCGTGTGCTCAGCGTGTTCTCCAGTGAGACTTCTGTTCCTCTCATAAGTGGCAGGGTTTTCACTGAAGATGTACTCACTCAGAACAAAATGTACCAATACTGATAAAAATGTACAAATTCATTTAATTGTAAAAATGCTAAATATCGGTGCCGATAATCCGTCGACCTCTACTTTCTATGCATACTTAAATTAAGGGCACTCACATGAAAAGCTTTATGCATGTGATGCCACTCATGTTATGGATTTAAGGGTTTAAACAGACCTTTACAAATTATTGAGATTAGTTTAAAATTCTGCTGAATATAGACAAACACAAAACATACTTTTGTATTAAAAGTTTTCCCCCATTCTGCTCAATACTGATCACCCAACAGATGTCATGTAAACTATTCATTCATTATTCAGGATTTATGAATTTTTCCCCCAATATAAATTATTCACAATAATATGGGAAAATGTTTGAACAATCACTTTCAGTGTAAACATCTTCCTTTTGTAGCGTCCGTCACTAACAGTTGACTCATCTCGGGATTGGCTGCTTGTTAGCGTGTGGACATGTGTCACTAGGACTTGAGGAAAACAAACACAAGGCCACCTTTTCAGCGCAGTGGTGAGACACGTACTGACAGCACAGTGCATAGCATCTGCTCATTCTTCATTTATTCAAGCAAACTATTTAATTAATTCTTTTTTTCTCTGTTATATTTTTGTATAAGAGATATGGATATGAAAAGTATAAATGCCTAACTCAGGAAAGAGAGAGACATAAGGGGTGCAACTTTCAAGATTGAGTCCTTTGAGTAGCAATGAATTCTGAATGTACGAATGTCAACGTTAGAAGTAATGTTTTACCAAAATGCCATCAGTGCAAGGAGAGTTTTTATTGAAAAGTATTTTCACATTAATCCCTTTATGATGAAATAAAGTATGTAAAACATTTCTTTATTTAAAAGGTGCTTAATGGCCAGCTTGTTGGGGTCAGAGCACAGGGTCAGCCATGAAACAGTGCCCCTGAACCAAGGAGGGTTAAGGGCCATACTGAAGGGCACTCAATTAGCAGGGTGGATCATTAAACCATAGCCATAACTGTTTTACCACCACTGCCCCAAGGCAAGATAACGGACTTGCTACTAGAGACGGAGGAAGAAAAACTTTTTTTTAATTTTTTTTAATTTAGTCATGTATTGTGACTGTTTTTGTATGACAAGTCTCATATCGTCACACTAACTCTAAAACTACATAATTTTTAGGCAATCATGGGTGTCTGTGAGATGACGCAACCGGGAGAAGCGTATAGTGCTTGAGCAAGCAGTTCGAAAAGATGCGGCTGGCTGGATTCACGCGTCTCGAAGTCCTTCGCCCTCCCTGGATGGTAGGCGTAGCCCGGATGGAGAGTGCCATAATTACGGGTGGGAATTGGCTACGACTAAATTAAGGAAGAAATCGCAAAGATACAGGAAAATTTGATTTAAAAAATTATAATAGTAAAATAAAACTCATATTGGCAGACATCACAGCGAGCCTTGTGGTAGGACCAATGTATTTGACAATTTAGTTTGTTTCATTTAATTTTAGATAAAATTTTTCATTCCTGTGTTTGGATTTTTTTGTATGTTTTGTATTCTTTTTTTCTTGTTTTATTTAACTACATAACTACAACTTTATAAGGAATGGTGGAAGATGCCGTTCAGACGGTTGAAGCACTGGGATGCTGCTTGGATTGAGGGTTGGGGGTTCGAGGCCCACCAACGCTGGGTCACCACTGTTGGGTCTCAAACATACGCACCATACAAACGCGGCCGCTGCATGCAGTGCCAGTCCCTAGCCCTAGTGTTGCGACAGGAAGGAAATCCATCCTAAAATCTGTGCCAGATCTTGCGGATCAAATGATATGTGGTGGCCCCTAGGACGAAAGGGACAAAACCCCAGGAAAATAAATAAATAAATAAATATGTTACAAGGAATGGGCTGCATTTAATTACACAGGTTCAATTCAGTTGAATAGTGGCAATTTTCTTAATTCTTTTAAAATCGTAATAAATCAGGGGAAAAATCAATATCAAATCATGATATGTGTAAAACCGCGATACAAATCAAATTGGCGCTTAGGTATCATTATGTACCAATATTGTATACTGCACACTTCATTTGAGCATGAATTTACAGGAACTTACTTAAATTCACGTTCATCACATTTTCCATTGTGATGTGCATTAAAGCTGGCCCTTGCATTGAATTTAATTTCATTCACATGCTGTGCTGCATTTCTTGTTTTACCTGCTTGTCCTCATTTTTCCAACTAACTCATGTCCCTGCGTCATATTCATTATATGAAAGCAACTTCTGTCCTGTGACATCGCCACAAGTCTTTTCATTTCACGTCAGCATGCCGCTAACTCTTTTTAACGATACGGTAAGAGAAAAGATTGGCTATCCAGTCAGGACTCCAACCCTGGTCAAGTTTAACTCAGGAAATTGTCTTCCATGTCTTCTTTATTCAGTAGGACCAAAACATCCCAGAACAGTTTATATTCTTCCGAGTTATTTTGACATAAATTAGGATACTAAATCTACTGAAAGGAGCCAAAACATGTTAGTCATAGTTAATATTAATAAAAGCAATATAACGCTCACAAACTACTGAAGCCAGCTTGTTGTGATGAGACATATGCAGTTTAGTCTGTTTAGACACTGATTACTTACAATGTTTTTTTAAATGATGCAATAAGATAATTAAATAGAATTGGTTAAATAGGGCATTATTTATTGTGGGGATTTGTTTAATGTTTTTTTTAAGATAAATCTGCTTCTCTTGAAACTTGATCAGTGCAGTTAAACAGAAAAACAAAATGTTGACAATTTGCAAAGTCTCTTTGTTCCTGATCATTATATACAAAGCAAGCTTTACAAGACAGTTACACCTTTGAGTCTTCAAAGTGCTGTGACGCAAATCGTACTGTGGTAAGCCACAAATGTGCTGCAAGAGAGTGATAGCACGGAGACTGCTGACAATCGCCGCTCATTGTAACCACAAAGTAAACTTTTATTAGAAGTCAGTCAAAAGTTTAAACACCCTGCATCGGAGATGTTCAAAACAAACTGTGAAATATCTTTGCTTACAAAGTGCTGCCTTTCAGCAATTAACCGTTAGTCCTTAGTTTACAAAGCTTGAAAAACAAGGGAGTGAACAAGCACTTCTCTGTCCTTAAAACGTTTTGTTTCTTCTCAGACGTTCCCCCCCTTGTCTTGATTTCACTAATCAGACCAGACATGGCAATGAAGTCAAAAATCAGTTCTGTATTTGTACAGTTTTTTTCCCCCTCAGTTCGAGCTGCTTTTCTAATGAGGGAATACATCGAGTTCAATCCAAAAATGTTTATCATCAAGTGTTCAGTGAACCGAGTGAATCTTTAATTGGAACAATACCGATCTAATCTAATCAGATAAGGCTAAAATCATTATCATTTTTCATCCTGCACCTGTAAGCACACGACATGGTTGTTTTTTTTTATAGTTAATTACAGGAATACGAGTCATTTACCTACAGACTAAACACATTTCCCCTTCCGAGGACACCTGCTATTAATAATAAAGCACTCATTTCTAAAGTCTCGTTAGGAAAGCAGGCAGTTAATAAGTTTGTTTATTTGATCAATTTTTATTCTGTTTAATATTGTTTGATCTGGAAACCATGGGGATTAAACAGTACTAAAACAAACTACGGGACTTTTGAAAACTTTTGCCTGGCAGCTTCCTCTGAACAATCACTGATTATCAAAGCAGCTCGTATGAATAAAGCACCGACCTGTTGAGTGACACCGAACAGGCCGGGTTCGGCTTAGACACACCGGCATGCGAAAGCTTGATAAAACAACATCTTGAAGATAAGGCAACATGATTACATCTAGCTCGATTACTGATCACGCATGAACGCACCTGTTATACCGAGACATTACTACATAATCACTGAGGGGGAAAAAAAATCTGGTATATTTTTGTATGCTCTGTATGGATTTTTTTTTTTATCAATTATGTGTACTTTCTATACGTGATGTATATAAATTGTAAAAGCCACATGCTCCTGAAATGGAAAGCTGTGTATTACGCATTTTTAAAAAATATATTATTTAAATTAATTTATTACAAAATTGCATAGACAAATAAATAAATAAAATGGCACTGATATTTAGCATGTTTTTTTTATTTTAATCAATTACAAGTGTACTTTCTAATGTATATCAAATGTAAGCGCTGCATACACCTGAAGCAGAAAGCTGTGTATTAAACTAATTTTTTTTAAAAACTACTAAGAGCTTACCTTCCATTTTTATAAATAAGGTATTTTCATGTGTGATACTGCTTAATATAAGGATTTGCCTTTTATAAAATTAGAGATTTTGTGCATGTGTGCAAGTATGAGGGTGTCAAAATACGCACAGGCCTGTTCTCTACTAAATCTAAGGTGGCTTAGATTTGTTTTTTTAAACACTATCATCATCATCATCATGCGCTGTCAAGATACAGACTACAAAAATCTATTTTTTAAAAAAACGTTGTTTTTTTGCAGAATTTTTCTTTATTTTTTTCAGGCAGCAAACAAACACGGGCCTAATGACAAATTATTAAACAAGCCAGGTGATGATGAGTGAGAATGCGAATCTTTATGACAGGCTTGCAGCTTTGAAAATGGTGCTGATGCCACATTAAATTGGGTTTTATAGCAAACCAGGGATTTTCAGGATCAGGATATGAATCTCCAACTTGGAAACTAAGTATAGTACATGCATTAGGGGTAGAGTTACATAGAGAGACAAAATTTAAGCAGTTTTCTCTCTGGGATTAATAAAGTTCTTTGAATCTTGAAAAAAATCTCAATGAAATTTAATTATCAAAAAAAAAAAAAAAAAAACCCCACAGGAGTGTTAGGTGACTGAATCTTAGGAGCAGTGATCGTAGGCTACTTCAAGCCATTATTCAAGGAGGTCTTAACACTGAAAATTGTTTTTTTTTTTGTGTCGAGGCTGTAAATCACACAGCACGGTGTGAACAGGACATGAATGCTTGTCTTGTTTAGATTTCAGTCACTTGTCTCACTGCAGCTCCGCTATAAACCGTGTTAAAAGATGACTAGTGATGGCTACATGACAGCCATGTGCCGCGGGCTATTTCCATCGGAAACTTTTGTTTTTGTTTAAAAAAAAAAAAAAAAAAACCCGACGCTCGCGCGTGCTAAGTAAGTTTGTGCACGAAAAGTTTGCACAGAGCAAAAGCAACATAGTAAGAACTTAAGCGCGAGTTTGCCAGGGTAGGAGGAGAAAACAAGTAACCGAAGAGTACCTACTTGAGCCGAGAAAACAGTCCGCGAGCCTTCTGAAGCAGCTGGTCGAAGGCGGCCCATCTTCCATGTCGGACTGGAGAGCGCGCGACGGAACGGGAGAGGAGGAGAAGGAGGAGAAGAAACACGCCGTAGTAAAAAGTCCTCCTGAACCCAGAGGCTCATCAAGCCACACACGGAGAAGGAGAACCGGAGGATCCGGGGAGCGCAGTCCGAGCCGGCTCGTAAGTGTGAACGCGGAGGGAATGCCGGAAACGCACGAGCGAGTGCGCGAGAGATACCTCGTGCCTCCGCGTCCTCCTGATGGAGCCTCGCGGTCCGCACTCCTGATCCTCCTCCTCGCTTCCTGGGTGTACACGGAGGAAAGAAACAAAACTTGCGCAAGGACGCAAAAGTTGTCCGCGTATATATCTGTGTGTGTGTGTGTGCGTGTGTGTACAAGTCTGTGGCGTTTTCCCTATGGAGTCAAAGGGCTACTGGGGGCGTGATGGGAGTAATTTCTTTTAAATAAGACCTCTGGATGATGAACGCGAGAACACGTTGCATGCTTTGCGCAAAAACAAACCGAAGCAGAAGAAAGCCTGCTCATGTCTCCTGACTGCGCGCTGTTCAGGCTTCAGTGCTGTGCCGCCGGTTTGCATCGCGCTCTCTCCCTCTCGCTCGCTCTCTGCTGAACGGAAATCGCCCACGGCACGATTAAACCGATATGCAGGCATTATAATAATGGAGGCATTCTGCTGAGCGACACCGCGCCGGTGAATGAATGAACACAAGGTGGCCGTAAAAGCGCATTCCAGCTCGCCACACCCATCCGCGCGCGCGATTACACCGAGCCAGAAGTGGAGAAGTCAAACTGTTTGCTCGAGCTGCGGCAGGCGGGCTGATGCGCTCCTTACGTCAGCACGCGTCAGTCCCTGTGTGTGTGTGTGTGTAATGTGAGTGAGAAAGAAAGAGAGAGAGAGAGAGAGAGAGCGTGTCCGCTTGCGACATTTTAAAATGGTTTTCATGTTTTTTTTCTAAGCGTTTTACAAACACTAAATTCATTTCTCCAGTGCTATATTCAAGGTGAGACCAATGCACATCACACAGAATGTTAAGCACGAACATATGGTTTATTGCAAATCAAAGCAAAAAAAAAAAATGAGATAATATTTTTCATGCTTCTGTCTAGCATAGTCTTTCAGATATGATTCTTGACTAAACTTTATACTCACCCAACACTCTTATTAGGCGTATTATTAAATGCAAGTATTTATTGAAAAAGGTAAGAATATATGTTTAAAAAAAACTATTTATCAAATTCGATCAGTTACCTAAATGAGTAACGAAGGAAGTGAAGCAGTTGTCAGCGATGTCTGACAATAACAGATATCACGATGGTATTGTTCATGTTATGTACAATATCAATATTCATCTGTGCACCAATTACACCGTATACACCATATTTCCACATTTATTTACATCTGGCTAAAATTAACCTAAATGTGAAAGCACACTCAGGCGGCACGGTGGCGTAGTGGTTAGAACTGTCGCCCTTCACCTTCAGGGTCCAGGTCTGAATCCTGCCTTGGGGTCTGTGTGCATGGAGTTTGCATGTTCTCCCTGTGCTTGGTGGGTTTCCTCCGGGTGCTCTGGTTTCCTCCCACAGTTCAAAGATATCCAGGTTAAGCTAATCAGCAATCCCAAATTGCGCGTAGTGTGTGAATGTTGGTTAGTATGTGAACCAGAGGTTCTACCACGCTTGTAAAAATGGGAATGAATACAATGGTAATCGCCATTGGTCTCCACAGTCCCTAGTTGGACTACCGAGGTTCCTAGATGGATGGATGGAACAGTCTTTTTAAGTACTACACTCACTCACTCACTCATCGTCTATACTGCTTTACACTGGGGGCCTGAAGCCTATCCCAGGAGACTTAGGACACGGAGTGGGGTACACCCTGGGCAGGGTGCCAATCCATCGCAGGACACACACACACTCGCACACTACGGGGTAATTTGGGAACGCTAATTAGCCTAATCTGCATGTCTTTTGACTATGGGAGGAAACCAAACTAAACGGAGAAAACCCACCAAGCACGGTAAGAACATGCTAGCTCCACAGGCCGCGAGGCAGGATTCAAACACGGACCCTGTGCTGGGTCCCAGTGCTAACCAATACCAATGCCGCCTAAGTACTACACTTACTGTACATTACTATGTTAATAAATACAAATGGCGTTATTTCAGCACATACCCTACATGCACGGCTACAGTTACACCTTACTGTATAGCAGGTAATGCTCTAACATGCACTAAAAGTGAACGCAAAAGCCTGACCAAATTTCTATTAACACTGAAGTGATAGAAATGATTCTGCAGTATGCTATCACAGCTAGGCTATCGAGAGAAATAAATGAAAAAATAATAAAAATGTGGAACTTTAATATGATATAACTCGTGCATGCACATCAGTCTAGAAATATACAGTCTTTGTATTTATTTGTAAAATCATAGCATGCTCTAAATCAGAAAGGCTAACTATTATTGAATGTGATCGTTATTATGATACTATGATGATAAACCAGAACTCACTCACTCTGGCAAGTACATCAGTCGGCTTCTGCTTGCATGAGAAAATGCACTTGGTTATTTAAACACGCAGACGTTTGCCATCCAGTCCTTTGTAATTATCACACTGCGTTTGGTTTCTGTTCCACGAGTAGTGTTTTTTTTTTAACTTTGAGGTTTACTCAAAGGATTTCCTGTGTCATTTTTTTTTTTTTTGACGTTCTGCTGACGTCTTTCAGGCCCGCACACGGCTCACAAAGCGTTAAGGCGTTACTTAAATCTGAGCAAGTCAGTCTGGTTGGTTAAAGTCATTTAATGCAAAAGGTGTTTTGTCAGCTAATCCGCACAGGAAGTGACCCAGAAACTGTACTACATCTGTAAAAGTTGGCCGCAGTGAACCTTCAAAAGATGGCTAACCACCTGAACCATATCTAAAGATTTTATTAAGGATAACATGTTACAGAAGTGAAACCGAGTTGCAGACAGTGAGGTAACTGGGTACAGAATAGCATGAGAACAAATGTGGTGAGCATTGTGCATGTGCCTTGGCACAAGTTTTAGTTTCATCATAATGCTGAAATTAAGATGAGTTGTGCGGGAAAAGGATGTATTACACAACCTTTTTTTGCATCCATTACAAAAAAGGGACATGTGCACGCCTGGGAGCTATGGCACAAATGACATATCACAATACAGATTTGTATCAGAAATGTCTGGCTAACATTTACAAAAAAAAGTATTTAATGAAAAATCGAAGAACAGAATAAAAAACATTTATCAACATCCATTGAGTTATCTTTTACAAATGAAGTAGTAAAAAAGGAGTTGAAGGAGCGATGCCTGACAATAACAACAATATCATGGTTATTGTTTATGTTGTGTAAAATATCAATATTCGTCTTTGCAGCAATTACACCTTTATCATATTTCCTCAGTGCTTTACATCTTGCAAAAATCAACCTAAATTTTATTTGAAAGCAGACTCTGGCAGCATGGTGGCGTAGTGGTTAGCACTGTGGCCTCACACCTCCAGGGTTGGTGTCAGGTCTGTGTGCTTGGATTTTGCATGTTCTCCCCATGCTTGGTGGGTTTCCTCCGCGTACTCTGGTTTCCTCCCACAGTCGAAGAGCATACAGATTAGACTAACTGCCATCCCCAAATTTAATGTAATGTGTGTGCGCCCTGCGATGGACTGGCACCCTGTCCATGGTGTACCCTGCTTTGTACCCAAAGTCTTCTGGGATAAGCTCCAGGCCTCGCGTGGCCCTGTACAGGATAAGTGGTATAGAAGATGAATGAATGGGGGAAAAAAAATCAATGAAGGAAAGTGAACTTTCACATTCCTTTCAAAAAAAGGGAGTAAATGTTTTACACATGAGGCAAAAGAAATCTGATAAGGAAGCAGAGTATAAATAAGAATTCCTGCAAATGCTAAGACAGAATTCTTGCCCTAGACGTATTAGTAACATTTAATTAGTCAGTTCTTTTGCAAAATTGTTGAAAAGTACAAAAAACTATCATAATTTTAGAACATTTTATGCTTTAGTTCTCTCTCTCTCTCTCTTATTTTCTCTCTCTCGTATTTTTATACAAAAAGTCTCATAATGCCCACATACTATTAGAATATGTTTCCCATCAGCACGCATGAAATCACTTGATTGACACAGAATTAAAATTTCCAGAAAACAAGAGAAAAGATAATGTACAATGTCCATTACAGTTCCATGTTGCACAGAAAAGTCTACATAAGTTATAAGTTCATGAGCACCATATCTGTGAATTTTGCCCCATTATTAAGCCTGAAAAATGTGAGAAAAAAATCAAGCTGCTTAAATTTCATATTAAACCACTCTTTCTAACTCAGCTTCTCATAACCTTCGGAGTATAACACCGTCGGCTGCAGTTTTAGGTAATAATCATGTGTGGAGGATGCTTCTCTATAACAAACCGTGCCACCACACGTGGGTGGGAACACACCACTGTCCAAGGCCAACGCATTAAGAAAACCTAAAGCAGAAAAAATGTCAGCCAAGGCTTTTGTCAAATGTGACTTTCATGAGCCATTTTATGCCATTTTTCCTCTTTTATGTCACATCCCTCTTTCTCCTGTTATTAAGCACCCGGTGCGGAGCCTCATAATGAAGATGTGTCTGTTAGACCGTGGTTATGATGTCATCTTCCTCTGTTTAGGCTTCACCAAACCATGTGTCTATTATGTCCCCATGCTTCTAAACACTGGCATTCGTTTCTGACCATCCAATAAAGTAACAGTAATAAAAAAGGTGTTCTTGGAGTGTTGAGGGCTAATCAACGATACACACACAAGTAATTTTATAGCAAATTCATAAAGGTGAAGCATCTCGTACTGTAAATGGCAAACAAACAGCAATATAATAAGTAAATACGTCAAACATGAAACATGCGATAACTATCAGAGAGACAAGGAAACAGGAAAGAAGTGCATTAATTGATACTGTACTAACACTGTAGTGTGATAAAGGTCTGTTATCTGAGCAGAGCCTTGTAGGTTAAAATACAGACAACTGCTGAATCACTGATTTTTTCAGATCCTGCTTGCCATCCTATAAGGATTCCTTTTTTTTTTCTTCAAAGAATTTTAATTAGTACCCCATGCATGTTGCCTAGAGTGAAAGAAAGAAAGAGTGTACAGAAGAAACTCAGCTGGGGTAAAATTAGGTCATGATGACAGCACTGAAAAACAAGCAAACCAAGTGCACTGACAAATAACTTCTGCACCACCAAGAACTGAGCACAAAAAAATATTATTTATAGTAATATAAGACATGCTAGTATTGAGCCGGATCAGTTTCCTAATTCAAAAAAGCATTTCATGAGCCACATATAAAGTTCGAGCAATTTCGCAAAAGTATTTTGTGATTACATTTATTTACAGACCGATGAAGCTGCATTTGCAAACCGGTCGCTATTTGTGAATGTCCCTACATTTGTTTGTGGATTTTCAAGACTTCCCTGACATGGTTAGATTCTCAAATGCATTTTTTCTTCAAAAGGTGTCTCCTACAATTTCAACCAAAGACAAGAACATAAATTTGAGTGTATGATTGAATGTGACTGCACTCCATCATGTTTGTGTACAGTACATGCCACATCACTGACTATGCCATATTTAACTAATATGTGTAATCATGCATGGCTGTAATGGGCTTATCAGATTTTTACTTAACTTACCTGTGCAGCAACATGAGGCCATATTAACGTTCCACAATCTGTTAATTCCATTGATATTTTTGTAAAATATCAATGGAGGACTGTACAAAAGTCTTGGGCACATGCAAATAAATGCTATAGAGCAAGGATGTCTTAAAAAAATAAAAGGGAAAAAAAAAATAATATATATATATATATATATATATATAAACCTAATATTTGGTGTGACAACGCTTTGAGTACCCTTTTGTCTCAGGAACAATTTGTGCAGTTTTATCAGGAAATTATAATCATTGAGTATCCAGAATAATTTGACTATTGCACCTGCTTCTTTTTGGCATGCAAAATCCAGCAGCTTCCATTTTTAATTTTTGTCTGAAAAGTGGTTGCATATATAATATGTGGCTTTCCTACCCTGTGGCTTTTATTGGCACACAAATATTTTTAGATCAGAAATGTTTTTGTACTAAAAAAGTCATAAATGAAAAAAAAAAACATCCACAGGAAAGAATATATGAAAGTGCAGGGTGGGTGCAAAGTAACTAGGCATTTTCAGTAAAGTCCATTTTTCTAATACAAATTAATTGAAACAAACTGTACATGTACTTTATTACATGAGAAAATAAAAGCAAATCTTTCAATTTCAACGTAGGTACCGATGGCGGTCCTGTATACGTACCTCCTCTTTTGCATAGCCCCACAGGAATAAAATCTCATGGAGTGAGATCTGTTCTTCTTGGAGGCCATTCATGAGGTCCGCGTCGTCCTAGCCAACATCCTGGAAAATGCTGGTCTAACCACGCACGCACAGTCAGAGCAAAATGGGCAGAGAGTGTTTTCATCATGACTCCAGTGATACTACAAGTTCTATAGCTATCAAATATTGCCTAGTTAATATTCACCCACTCTGTATAAGTACTGTGTATATAGCCATGGTTTGTTCTGTCTGACACACTGTGCAGATGTAATGCAATACGCTCTGCTTCAATCATACCCTCGAATTTATGTTCGTGTGATCGACTAAAATTGTAGGAGACAGCAGGTTGCAGGGAATGCCCTTTTGAAAAAAAGTCTCACTGTCAGGGAAGTCTCACCAATCCACACAAATTCAGGGATGTTTACTGATGGTGAGCAGTTTGCAATTGAAGATTCGTCAGTCAGTAAATAAACGTAATCAGAAAACATGTTTGTGAATTGCGTGACATTTATTTATGCATTATGAAACTGATCTGACTCCATATACTAGTGGTGTAACAATACTTAAACTCCAAATTCTATATGCTTTTAATATGTGAGGCTGTGCTGCAAAATGATAAATTTTTGCTACAGCACAAAATAATCATTGCATAAATTTATATGTGCCTTAGATGTACATTTTCAATTGATAAAATCAAATTTCAAGAATATGAAAAAAGAATTGGAACTTAACCATGTTTGTTTGATCTATTCAGAAGCGTATAACGCAAGCAGTGCATTAGAATGTATCAAACCTAGCTAATTAAACATTAACTCTCTGGCCAAGCTTTTACTGGTTCTGGTGTTACATTGCTGTGCTGACAAAGTCTAGCTCTATATGTGTTTTTGAATTTCGCACATTCTTCTACTAAGTAGATATTCTGCAGCTAAGTGCTTTCAAACAGGTAAAGTATGGTGTTTTGTATGTAGCAGTCTTATTTGGTATGCTTGCCACACAAACCTTTTGGTCCGGCACTAGTCGGCCAAATGTTAAAGAGTGTTTTTAAATGGAAAAAAAAATCGTGCCTATCCTGACTCAAGATAAACAAGAAGAGGAGGAAGTGTGGGCTTGATTAAGTTGAAATCGTCTTACACAATACAAGTAGTCTTTGAAGTCATTGTACAGTAGATGCCACCTCAACCCAAACACACTTTCTAACACTGAGATGCTCCTAAAGATCATGACCAGCTGAGTTTGAAGACAGGTTTAAAGTAGAATAGGGATGAGTGTTTAAAGGGGGCTGGGACGTTGGAACATATTGAAGTAATTTATAATCCAATAACTACTGCAGTGCCTATGTGCATGTGTTTGCGGTGAAGTAAGCATTTGTGACAAGACTGTAAGCCGAGGACCAAATAGTCCCCATGTTCCCATTCTTCTTGTTATGATTTGTGAGACTCTTTGTATTATTATTTTTTTATTATTCATTAAGAGCAGGTTCAAAAGAATATCAAAGACTACGCAGCAAGGATTTTACAGTTAATTCATCAAGTAACAATCCAGGCCTGCACAACACAATCTAACTCATAAACGAATAAAAATAAATCCTTATAAGGTTCGCTTTTATCGCTTAACTTCTCAGACCTAGAGCTTGGAAGATCATACTGTTGAACAGTTCATGTCTAAACCACGCTTCTTTTGATTCTTTTATTGTTTTTTAAAAATAACTACCCAGGTTTTACTTTCCTAATACATATTATTGAAGAAGACATCAGTAAGTAGAGATTTCAGCTGTGAAATTCACACATGGGGGGAAAAAAATGAAATGTGAATACATATGAATGATTATCATTTTTAAAAATCCTTTTTTTATTGCTATAATGCTTAACTTCCACTAAATTATGTAATGTATTTGTTTTATTTACATTATTTACACAGCTTTGATTTAAATAATGTAAGGCCATGTACTAATTAAATCTTTAAAGTATAAAAGTTTTGCATTTTGATCATATAAACTGCTTATAGAATATTTAGGCCAGAAGGACACTATTCACTAATAGACTGATTTTACGATTTGCTAATGCTCAGGACATGCAAAGAAAAAAATGTAAACAATTGTGGATTGCGGATTTATAACGCACGAAAAAGGATAAAACTAATAATAATAATCTGCTAAACTTTAAAGCTTCAAGTAGATTTGTAATGGGTTTTTTTCCCAACTCATGTCTTCAACAAAAGTGCCGTTTTGGAAAGTCTATAAGTTTTTAAGCATTATATAACAGTTTCTTCAAAGTAATCTGACTGGATGAGAGGCATTCCATGAGTAGTGATATAGAGCGTAACAGCACTGGGATATTTCATTATATTTAGCACTCTGCATGAAAATAGGGCAGTACTGGAAAGTGGAGAGAGCAGCTACCTTCCAAAACCCACATTCAAAATCAATCACACCTGATAAACTTACGTCATCTTATAAAATACCAAATGAAATGAAATTAATGCAGTGTAGATTCATGCAGTTAACTGTGAAAGTGAAGGACATGGGGTGTATATTGTTCTACAACGATGCCCTGGATATTATAACCCTAAGAATTTGCTTTGTATGTTGTGTCCAGGAGGCATGTAACCAAATACAGATGTATCATTTAGAACATAATCTAAACAGAAACTACAGATGCTTTGTCAGGGTCGAGGTGGTTTACATCAACCTACTAGTTTGTTCATATTTTGGGGAACAGAACCAATGATTAGTTATCCTTAGTTGAGGGCAAATATGAACTCAAATAATGTTGATAAGGTTGATGAAACGCCAGAATTTACAAAGCATGCCGACTATGGCATATATATATATATATATATATATATATATATATATATATATAATTTTTTTATTTTTTTTTACCTCTGGGGTTTTCCCTCATGTCCTCCAGTGTTTCCGGGGTCATAATGATAAAGGTTTGTATTTTATTTATGCCACACTCAAATTGGGTTTAAAGTCCAAAAAGTCTCCATACACAGACATCCTTAAACAATACCTTAGTATTCCTTAGTAATTGTTTCATCTAAATTGCCTTTAAACCCTTCGGTGTTGCTGTGTTCACAGATTACGCGAGCTACAGAGATAACTAGCTCCTAACACAAGGCTGAATCATAAATCCCTCTCTAATCCCTGATCAAGGGCACTACTTGGCAGTTGAAATGAGAGATTGTACACTCTACATAGTGCACTAGCTTTCCAGTTTACAATATTTGAGACATTCGTCCCCGGAACTTAAAGGTAATTTGATGTTCTAAAGTGGAATAAGTGGAAATAAGAAGTTCCTCTTTTAAGTTTCTCACGACGGTTCTCCACCATCTCCTCACCTTTTGGTTAAATCACCGCTAATTGTTGGTTGGCAGCTCCAGAAGTCACAGTGAGTTAGTTCCACCAGTCACAGAAGAATATGTGTTGGAAAGAGCAAAATAAATGAAAATAACAAATCATAATCTGTTGGTAATAAAGGGCGTTGGAGGGATATCTTCAGGCACTCCAGCTGCACCCTTGTGGCTACAGCCGCATCATGGCGGTGCTGATTCAGTACAACAGCACTCCCTCTCATGTGATATTGCTTAAGTATGTAAGACATGATCTTTCATAGTGCCAGTACCAACAGATTTTATGTGTTATCCCTTCCATAAACCCAGATATAATGAGTTGCAAAGAACACTACTTGGTCATTTTTCCATCTCTTGTTCTAGGAGTTCTTTACTCACAAGAAGCCGACTGACGGATCAAATAAGAAAGGAATAAAACCTCTCAGCGTTTCAAGTTCCACTGTTTGTGTAATGATATTACAATGATACAAAATGGCTTCTTGGTTACAGTGCATCCGGAAAGTATTCACCGCGCATCACTTTTTCCACATTTTGTTATGTCACAGCCTTATTCTTAAATAGATTAAATTCTTTTTTTTTCTTCCTCAGAATTCTCCACACAACACCCCATAATGACAACATGAAAAAAGTTTACTTGAGATTTTTGCAAACTTATTAAAAATTAAAAAATTGAGAAAGCACATGTACTTAAGTATTCACAGCCTTTGCTGTGCTCAAAATTGAGCTCAGGCGCATCCTGTTTCCCCTGATCATCCTTGAGATGTTTCTGCAGCTTAATTGGAGTTTACCTGTGGTAAATTCAGTTGATTGGACATGATTTGGAAAGGCACACACCTGTCTATATAAGGTCCCACAGTTGACAG